>CAUYQV010049188.1:0-16960 GCA_963574575.1 Galagoides demidoff | reverse complement strand
ACTTCTCTGAAGAAGACAGATGCATGGCCTATAGATATATGAAAAAATGCTCATCATCCCTAATCATCAGAGAAATGCAAATCAAAACTACTTTGAGATATCATCTAATACCAGTAAGATTAGCCTATATCACAAAATCCCCAAATCACAGATGCTGGCGGGGTTGTGGAGAAAAGGGAGCACTTCTACACTGCTGGTGGGAGTGCAAACTAATATGTCCCTTTTGGAAAGTCATATGGAGAACACTTAGAGAACTAAATATAGATCTGCCATTTGATCCTATAAGTCCTCTGCTAGGTATATATTGAGAAGATTAAAAATCATGCTACAATACAAATATCTGTACCAGAATGTTCATTGTAGCCCAATTCACAATTGCTAGGTCATGGAAGAAGCCCAAGTGCCCATCGACCCATGAATAGATCAATAAATTGTGGTATATGTACACCATGGAATACTATGCAGCCATACAGAAAGAGGGAGACTTTACCTCCTTCATGTTTACATGGATGGAGCTGGAAAATATTCTTCTTAGCAAAGTATCTCAAGAGTGAAAAAAAAAGTATCCAATGTACTCAACCCTATTATGAAACTAATTGTTAACTATCATAGGAAAGCTATAATCCAATTGTAGTCCAAGAATATGGGGAAAGGGGAAAGGGAAGGGAGGAGAGAGGGGAGGATAGGTGAAGGGAGGGTGATTGCTGGGACCATGCCTATAATTTATCCTATAAGGGTACATGTGAATCTTTCTAAATGTTGAATATAAATGTCTTAATACAATTACAAGAACGACATGATGGCCATGTTGGCCAATTGGATGAAAGTATTTCAAATTGTATACGGAAACAACACACTGTATCCCATGATAGTATTAATGTGCACAAATATGATTTAATAAAAAAAAATACAAGATGAAGAGAAGCAACAATGCCACTAGAAAATCATCATCAGATTGTCTTCTCATACTATAGCATAAACCAGTGGTCCCCAGCCTTTTGGCACCAGGACCCAGTTCCATGGTAGACAATTTTTCCGTGGATGGCATAGGGAAAATGGTTTTGATAAGAACCTGATTTATCATGGTCTCTGTGCAGTCATACTTCTCTGCCAATGATCGTCTATATTTGCAGCTACTCCCCAGCATTAGTATCACCACCTCAGCTACATCTCGGATCATCAGCTGTTACATTCTCATAAGGAAAGCACAACCTAGATTCCTCACAGGCACAATTTACAGAAGGGTTCGCAGTCCCATGCAGATCTAATGTCTCCACTAATTTAACTGGAGGCAGAGTTCAGGCAGTGATACAAGCAATGAGGAGTAGCTGTACATACAGATGAAGCTCAACCTCTCCTCACCTCCTGCTGTGTGGCCTTGTTTCTAACAGGCCAAGACAAGTACTGGTCTGTGGGGGAGGGTGGAGACCACAGAAGTAAACAACTAAGTATGTGTTGCACAACCTGGAGGACTACCAACAGAATCAAGACAGAGTAACTACCCTCAAGTTGCTTCCAGACCAGAAAGATATAGAAAGCAATGCTGACAGAAAAGATAAGGCATGAAGTTAAAAAAAATCATGTCATGCTGGGTGCAGTGGCTCATGCAATCCCAGCAGTCTGGGAGACTCAGGAGTTCTAGACCAGCCTGAGCAAGGGTAAGACTCCATCTCTACTGATGATAGAAAAACTATCTGGATGTTTTGGCAGGTGCATGTAGTCCCAAGCTACTTCAAAGACTAAGGCAAGAAGATTGGCTGCACCTAGGATTTTGAGGTTGCTGTGAGCTATGACACCATAGCACTCTACCCAAAAAGACAGAGTGAGAAACTTTGTCTCAAAAAAAAAAAAATGCCATTTTTCTGGAATCAATTTTATTATATTAAGAATAAAGGCGTTGCATTCCCTTTCCAATTATAATTGAGTTTCTGTAGTGAGTATGGGAACATGGAGAAACTTCCCCTTTCACTGAAAGATAGACACACAATAAGATAGATAAATCTCTTTGATTTATTTACTGTGCACAGGGGGAGAATTGCCGAGCAATTACATAACATCTCCATGAGATCCAGAAGTTTGTGTACCCTAATTTTGAAGGGGAGTGAGAGATGAAGAATATAGGTAATTTTGTGTAGGGGCAATAAATGGTTAGTTACTAGAGAGGATGGATAGATACTGAGGGAAATGAATGGATGGGGAAAACAGATTGACTTGAAAATGATTCTCTTTGGGAATTAAATTAACCTGAGAGACAGGTATTATCTTTAAAGTGGATTGGGCCAAGCCTGTTGGTTTTTGCAATCTATAGTATAAAGGAAAAGTTTTCTTTGGTGGGTCTCTTGGAGTTTCAGCCAACAGACAGCACCTTCCAAGGCCTGTAGATCTCTATAAGAGCCTTTAATTCTAAATACTCTTTACTAAGAAGCCATGTTTTGGGGTGAAATTCCCTAAGCTCCTTCATTGGTCAGTACTCAGTAGATCTAATTTACTTGCAAATTAGTCAATTTGGTTACATTTACCAGAAGAAAGAATAAAGGAAATCAGAGAATTTGTTTGTTCAGCTTGTAACTAACTGAGCCAACCTCCAAACCATTGTAACCATTAGACCCATTCTCACAGATCCAGCCAAACTGGGGGTTAGCATATTATACAGAGCATATCGGTCATTACTTTAAAATTGGTAACAAAACATTTAAATACAAAAACATGCCATTTTCTGAAATTTTCAGATACACTACTAGCACTACCTGGACCGTTGTTGCTTTAGAAAATACTCTGCAATCAAGGCAATTAAGCAGACAGCCCAACTGGAGTGGCCAACCACCCTGGAGTGCTTCTCCTATAGAGCTTATAATAAAATCAGAACCACTTAACTAAACTCCCACATGCTTGGACATTTTTAAGTAGAGAAAAGTATTATAATTAAGCCAACCTTTCCAATAGCCTATTAGATAAAAGATTTGAAAGTGTAGACCTTCTATATCATCTCTAGTCCATATCAATTTTTCTGATTTACCAATTGGTGGACTGTAAAGAAAAAGAAAACATGAACATTTTAATGAACTCAACAAACACTGGTCTTCAGTAATCTTTCTCACTTGGAATATATCAGCATTAAGCTAGGACTTTCGGAAATGTAATCCTTTTAATATGTATGAATTTTGCACAAGAAGATAAAGACTTTGTTAGAAACAATATACCCTGAAAATTTGCCTAATTGTGATTTTAATAAACCAAAAAAGCTTAAGCAATTCATTTACCTATCATAGTATGTCTATTGTAAGAAAATAAAATGGTAGTTTAAAAGACTTTACCCAAGGTCAGCTGGTTCTAAGTATTGCATAATGAATCTCACAGCTTTAAAAGAAGATACGATTTCCAGATCACATCTAACACTTTGTCTTCTTGGCCTAAAACTATAATACAGGGAATTTGGAACAAAATACAGAAGATTCACGCATATTCAGACAGAATTTCATAAGGCAAACAAATATTCCTCCATTTAAAGTGAATATAGGTGTCAAAAGGAAATAACCCACACTCTGCAAAATAGTTTAAAGATGTTTATTCTGAGCTAATGTGTGCAACCATGGCCTGGAGAGCCACATTCAAGAAGCCATGGCCAGTGGTCTCACAGTGGTTGGGTTACAGTGTGGTTTTATGCATTTTAGGGAGACAGGAATTACACATAAAGTACTAAATTAATACATGCAAAGCATATGTTGGTATGGTTTCAAAAGGAAGGACAAATTGAAACAGGAAATTATACATTATAAATCAATGTAAAGATCTTATGATTTGTAATTGATTAAAGAAAATGAAGCTTTGTTTGAAGGCTTGGAATGTGTTAGGTTAAGATAAGGAAGTCAAGAGACAAGCCACTAGACACATACAAACTCAAACTCAATGTATCTGTTAATTAAGTTCATGATCTGCAGGTGCATGTTAAGCTATGTCATGCATAGCCTTATCCCTATTAATGAGTCACAGAGGATATCGCCAAGAAGGGAAGGATGCATGGCCAGGCAAGTCTGAGCTAAGTTCTAATGGCCAGCAACCCAGGTTTAAGGTATTTCTGGGGTCCCCTGGGCCAAGAGGGTTCAATCAGCTAGGTGGGGAGAGTCTTAAGATTTTATTTTAGTTTACGTAGGCATAATAGCTTCTTCTCAAATTCCATTGGACCATTCCATTTAAAACCAGTACTGATGTTCTTACAATAACAATAGTTCCTGTATTTATTGAGCATTTACTATGTATCAGGTGACGTTCTCAGATTCATATCACATCAAATCTTACCTCTTATAATACCAAGTAGACATCCAGATTTCATTGGCTTTATAATTTTGAGAGATTAAATTTCCCAAAGTCTTAGTGCCAGTAAATGGTAAGTCAGCAATGGACATTAGTTCTGGTCACCTTCAAGTACCATCCTATTAGTCACAATATTGCCATTACAGCTTTATAATTAAATTACGTGTGAGGTTTTCCTGCTGTAAGAAATTGAGTCAGTGTGGTTATCTACCAGTGGAGAAAGCTCAACTTTTATTTCTGACCTAATGAATCACCTTACCCATGGAGGAATAAGTGAGGTAAAGAGCCACCAAAATTTAGGCCATCTCAAAATCTTGCATTCTGCTGTGGCACCCACACTGTCAGTATTTACATTTTCTCTAAAAGAACTATGTGAACATAAGCCTGAAGATCCAACTCTTTCTGGTGAAAATGGGTTCTAGTTGAGAATTCAGGACTCCTGAATTCTAATCCCAGACTAATAATGGTGTGTGTCTTGAAAATATCAAATATTTCTCAGGCTTTTAGTGATGTTCTGGAAAACACTGTTAAGGGTCTTTAGCACTTATGTTGTATCTCTTCCTAACTTTGTATTCAGTGATATCAAATTACCAGCTTATTATCTGCCATGATGGGAGTATTTACACCACAGGAATTGCACCCACCCTTCCCTCATCAACTATTTAATAAATATTGGCTAGGATATCTCTGATCAATTTCCTTATTAGGAAAGGAGTATGCACTAAATTAGAGATGGCAATCAGGTTTCAACTCAAAAGTAAACTCAGTTTGACTGGTTGTGGTCTACAGATTAAACAAGAAAGATGTAACTGCAATTAATTTATAAATTTTCCAGGAGAGGAGATCTCTCTTCCCTACCTCCTAGCACTGAGGTTTGCTTCAGACGCCTTCAGTGGTCTAATAACCCTAAAGCATTTATCATAAATCTACTGATAAAGTCAATGTTCTATGACAAAAAGTGCTTCCTGTCTATTGTGCTGCTGTTGCTATGGAAATAGTCGTCATAACTTAGTGATGCCTAATGAAACTAAGCTCCCTATCCTATTTCTTCACCAGTGGAGGAAGCTGATCTGAACTACTGTCCAAACTTCTATTTTTCTACTGTGCTCCAACGAATCTGTCATGTGATAAAAGTTGTCCATTACCCATCCTCCACAGGCAGTACAGCACTTCCCAAACCACAAGCCAATTTTATAAAAGCGAGGCTTGAACATCAGTGATACCTTGATTCAGATTCTGACTCCATTGCTTATGACTAGTGCTCCTGGACATGTTAATTAACATCCATAATCTGAATTCATTACTCATCCAGAGCATGAAAATGGTAATACTGATTTCCTGTGCTTTTGAGGAATATTAAATAAAGCAATTCCTGAAAATTCTCAACAATGTCATCAACACTAAAAACATTTTTTGCAATTATTGTTATTATTATTAATTCATTTGTTTGGAAAAGTTTCTTCTCCACATTTCATTAAAGCATATTAGTAGTAAAGGAGACTTTATGAAGGGGAAATGGCTAAGAGAATTTACAAGGTACATTTCTAATATTCCATGCAAGGCCTTCCCTGGTTTTATCTTCCCTTGTAATCACCACTGTTACCCCAAATCTTTAGTAAAGTTCTGCTACCTATAATAATTAGTGTTACTGCCACCTTGGAATGGAAAGAAAGACTTTTTTTTTGTTTTTGCAGGGGAGGGCAAAAAGGCAGATATCACTCATTTATACTCACTGGAGGTGAGTCAGTGAGTGTGATAGTTTGAGAAGAAACTCTGAACACTTTGCACATCAGAGAATTCTAGAAATCTCCATTAATACATAGACCTTCCCTGTAAGTAGAATGGAGTTATAGGCCATTTTAACTAATATATATATATATATATATATATTTTTTTTTTTTTTTGCAGTTTTTGCCCGGGGCTGGGTTTGAACACACCACCTTCAGTATATGGGGCTGGTACCCTACTCCTTTGAGCCATAGGCGCCGCCCATTTTAACTAGCTATTAATGCAAATGAAGATCCCTTAAAGCTGAAGTACTTGAGGTTATCCATGCTACAGCCAGTCACCTTGGTTAGAAAGCTGTCCATCCACGCACAGTCAAGTCCTATGGTCAATACAGCTGAGACCCTTCCTCACATAAAGCACAGAGCACAAATTCTTTCCCAATCACAGGCTTTAATAGAGGGAACAAAAGAAAAGGAAGAGAGAGCAATGAAGAATTGACTTCATAATTTTGCCCTGAGTTCACTCTATTTACTTAATAATGCTTGACCATTTGCTATTTTTTTCTTCCCAGTCCCCAAATGGGGCAATAGTTCTTGATTATTTTTCTGAGAAATGGCAAAAAGACAAAGTGACCTAGATGACCAGAATGGGGCTGGGCAGGGGGTTGATTGTTTTGATAAAACCAAGATAATTATAGAAGCCTAATGATTTGTTCAGGTTGTGAATGTGGGGGATGCACTTTGGTGACCTTATGATTTTATTTTGGATTTGTGAATAATGAGTAATTTGTTTTAGGGCATTCACAGGGTTTAAATGTCACATCTAAGACTCTGACCTTGTCATTTTTAAGTGCCTGGTTAGATAGAATAATCATTGGCAAGACCAATGGGTGCTTTCCCTAAATTAAAAGGTTCTTAGAATACAGTTAAACTTGATAATATTTCCATAATTGTTTTGTGAAAAAATATTTTAAAGAATTATTACTTTAATAAATGTTAATGATGAAATTAAAATGTCTGTTATTATGCAAAATGAATACTATGGTAAACTTCATCTTACAAATGTCATTTTTAATGGAGTCTTCTGCTAAAAGATGTAGTTTTATGATTACATAAATACTCTTAGTTACAAAGCTATTACATTTATCCATTTTCTTCTTGCCATTGGACTTATGTATTTCCTTATTTTTAAATTGCTTACTATATATTGAGTCTACTTGTAGAAAGGATTTGAAATGACTCACAGTAAAACAATATAGCAAAACCAGGCCTTTGAAATAATGACAAAAGGGCTGGGCTGTTTTTAAAAAATTAAAAAGGGTGTGATTATCTACAAAATTCTTTCAAAATTGTTCTGAGATCTGCAAGTTTTTGTTACACAGATTCTTATTTAGGGAGTATATCAGTCAAAGTTGACATCCTCTAGATTCCATTTACTAGGCTGGTGAACCCAGCCCAGAGCTTCTTCCACCTCCGTCTTCCTTAAGAGGACTTCCTCTGGTTGAGAGGAAGCACCTAGCTGAGAAGCACCTGGAGTACATGCTGACTTCCTTCTAGGATGACTCATGGAAAATGATAGACTAATAGAATATGTAAAATCCCCTTTCCCTCCCTCTTAGTGGACAACTTTGTAGAACAATACACACTCCAGAATCCCTCCTGAGACCAAGCTGTAGCTAATCTTCCTCTGAAGCTACATTGTTTTTCTATCTTTTTTTCTCTTGCCCAATGCCATTGCACCTATTTTCTCTACAGGTTACTCTTGAGAATATGCTTTAATAAGTCACTTGTGTAAAAATACTCCTAAGAACAAGACAAAATAAATTTTAAAAAGAAAAGCAAATCATTTTTCATAAAATATTGTTTACAAAATTTACAGAATAGGTACCTATTTCTGAATTCCTTCCTTAATTAAACCTTAGGAGACAATATTAACTCATTATTTTTTAAATGCATGGTGCTAAATTCCCTTTATCTTATTTTAATTCTTCCTTTGTTTTGTTCCACTTAATTTTTTGTTTCATTTTGTTCATTGTGTAGGCCTTAGGTGATATTTTCTGGCTTTGAACAATGAGAAAATTGTTTTTATTTGTCCAGGAAGAAAAACCAGTCAGAATATAGAGATCCAAGCAATGTGATCAAAGTGAGAAAAACCAGGGTAAAACAGTTGGATAGAAAATTTGAAGTAGGGAGGGGCTTCTGATCAGAACACGCGTGGAAGGATGTCTGTGTAGACCAGTAAGCACCTCCAAGTAGCCCATGATGTTTAGCAAGTAAGATAATATCTGTGTATCTCATTTACTCCACCATAAGATAAAGTAGTAGTAACACTGGATTATAGTAATGATTAAAATGTAACATGTTAAGACTCTGTCATAAACTGAGCAGTAAAATGGCTGATTTAGAAATATTAGCTTTTTTCCCCCCATGCTAACCACATTTTTTTTTTATAAAAATCATAGCTGTATACATTAATGCATTTATGGGGTATAATGTACTGGTTTTATATACAATTTGAAGTACTTTCATCAAACTGGTTAACATAGCCTTCACTGTACTTTCTTAATTATTGTGTTAAGACATTTATACTCTATACTTAGTAGATTTGACATGTACCCTTGTAAAATGCACCATAGATGTGGTCTGATCATTTCCCCAACGATCTTCACTTCAAGCAAACATTTGTGGTATCAAAGAATATAGGGGCCATTTGTAGAAAGCATTTGGGTAATGAAAAATCTATGTGTGAAAGATGTATCTTTGGGGACAGGAGAAAAAAAGCTGTGTCTGTAGATATGTGTATACTCAAGTACACCTGATACTGTGATGTGTAAATATATATATCTATATACATATATATTTAAATTTTCATTCTTGTTTCCTGGCATATACGTCCTAGAATCCTTGGCAACTCCAGAATGATGAGTGTCTTTTGAAAGCTAATGAATTTGCCACCAGTGGTTGGGGTTCCCTGGATGACTTCATGATGGGGGCTGATCACCACAAAAACCAAAGCAGGATTAAGGGGCTGATGCCTCCAAGGAGGGGAATGGGGCTTCACTCTCTCCCTTGAACACTATCTACCTGGAGGTAATATTAGTACCTTAATTTTAAGTACCACTACCATTAGTACCTTAATCTTAAGTACCAATACCAATACCATACCAATGCCAATGATTTAATCAATCATGCCTTCATAGATAAACCTCCATAAATCTGGCAGGACTGATGTTAGGGAAATTTCAGGTTGGTTAATAAGAACATCCAAGTGTCAAGAGAGTGTCACACTCCAACTCCGTGGGGATGGAAGTTCCTGTGCTCAGGATGCTACCAGACCTTGCCCTCTGTATCTCTTCATCTTCAGTGGTTCTCATCCTGTGTGTCATGACCTTTTTGGGGGTTGCCTAAGACCATCAGAAAACACATTACGATCCATAATAGTAGCAAAATTACATTTATGAAGTTGTGACAAAACTAATTTTATGGTTGGGGGTCACCACAACATGAAGAACTATATTAAAGGGTCGTGGCATTAGGAAGGTTGAGAACCACTGATCTAGATGTTTATTTATGTCCTTTAGAATATCCTTTGTAATAAATGGATAAATATAAGTAAAATGTTTTCCTGAGTTCTGTGAGCCACTTTAGCAAATTAATTAAACCTGAGAAGGGGATCATTGGAATCTCAATTTATTACCAGATGGTCAGAAGTTCTAGAAGTCTGGACTTGTAATTGGTGTCTGAGAAGGGAGGAAGTCATGTGGGGCTGAGCTCCCAAACTATAGGATCTGAGTTACCTCCAGGTAGAGAGTGTCAAAATTGAATGGGATTAGAGGACACTCCACTGGTGCTTGCTGCAGAATTGATTACTCAGTGTGTGGGAAAAAATATCCCTATACATGTGGTCACAGAAGCATTCTGTATTCTGACAGTATGGTAGGAGGAAATTGAGGTTTTTTTCTATTCTGTGTATGTGTGTTGTATGTGTGTGTGAGAGAGAGAGAGAAGAGAAGAAGTAGGAGAAATTTGGTCTAGAAGGAGCTAATGATAGGCCTTACTTACATTTTCCTAATAACTCAGAAATAATAGTAGCATCTACTATATAGGTAGGTACCAATAAGGTAAATATTATTTAGAAAAAATATTCCATTGGAGGATAATAATATTTGAGGAAGGGAGAAATGTCACGTTGCCTCCCCTGTGAAACAAAGCACAAGACACACAGAAGTTTAACATCTATGGGTTTCTAAAATGCATGTTCATGATTTGAAAAACTGTTTCCTAATTGGGCATGGTGGCTCATGCCTGTAATTATAGCACTCTGGGAGGTGCCAGAGGATCCCTTGAGCTTGGGAATTTGAGACCAGCCCAAGCAAGAGAGAGGACTCCCCCTGACCCCATCCCTACAACAAGAAAGGAAAGGAAGGAAGGAAAAAGACAGAAAGAAAAATAAGCCACTTTATGAAATCAATCAAACCTGAGAAGGGGATCATGGCAGCAGTGCCTGTGGTTGCAGCCACTCCCAGTGATGAGGGGGGAGGATCCCTAGACCCCCAGAGTTTGAGGTTCTGGTGAGCTAAGCTGACACCATGGCACTCTAGACCAGATGACAAAGGAAAACTCTAAAAACAAACAAAACTAAAAAACTGTTTTCTCAATGAACAGAAAAATTCTTTTCTGGCACAATTTTTAGGAGGTAGTTGGCAAACTGTTTAGTTTAATAAAACTGCTTCTATCTAGTTATAAGAGGAAAGATTATGGAGATGAAACCTGTGTAATTTGGTGTCAATGGGAAAGACAGGGAATAAATGGCTTTTAGTTTAAACTACAGCAGTGGCCCAGGGCTCAGGCAATAGCTATGGGTAAAACATAAAACATAGCCTCACCAATGCTTTACTTTAGTGGCAAAAGAATTATAAATCCAACATTTCCCAAAGGGCTCTCATGAGATTCTTTTTGTTGTTCTTTAAAAAAAAAAAGATCTTCATGGTAAAATACTTGGGACTGCGGCACACTTTATGTTTGGATATTTGCAATGCATGTTAGCATATTAAAGGCTCTAAAAAAATTCTATACTAAAGATAAATTGTAACTGGAGGTTTGTTTATTTTTATAATTTGGGAGAAAAATGACATAGTGGCCGCAGATTACCTGCTTATTCACCATGTACCCAAGATTTTTGAGAGCCTACAAATTCCTGACTGGGAGAATTCAACCTGGCTTGTTTCAATCTCACTATGGAATATGGATTCTGAAGGGAACCTTCCTAAAAAGTAGTACTGAAGGGAAGAAAATGATCAAATCTCTGTATTCTGTATTAGCCATGGCATTTGTTAGAAGTAGGCAGTCTACTAATATAGAACCTTGTGGTTTTTTTCCACCAAGGAATAAAAAACTTGTCAAATAACTACTGAAGAGGTCAAGGGAAAAACTTCCCCTTACCTTTTGAAGACTCACTGAAAAATCAGCTCACAAAAGACAGAGTAGTTGGAGAAAAGGCATACAAATATATTAATGTATACATACAGAGAATCACACAGTAATTACCCCATATCCCAGTGGGGTACAGATGCTTATATACCTTGCTTCAGAGAGGCAAGAAAGATGGGGTAGGGTAGATGATTTTAGGGGGAAAGGATATTACCTTTAGGAGAATTTGGTAGGCTTGAAAATCTACAGTGTGGCTTAGGACAAAGTCTGTTGGGTCTGCAAAACAGACGATGGTTTGTGAAAAAGTCTGTCAGGTGCGTTGACAGATTTCAGTCTTTCTCCTGCAATCTGACTTCAGTTAATGAAAACTCAGGGAAGGAACCAGAGGTAATTATTTTCTTTCTTGGGAAGTCCAGACTTTTAGGCAAAAAAAAACTTCAGAAACAAACTTCATTCCTGCATTCCTGTGTTTTGGGAGACACAGAGAATTGAGAGATGATGGAGGGTGAATGGGAGGATGGGGTGGTAGGGAGGAGGTCAGAAAGACCTTGCGGCTTCTTCTTCAACTTAGCATGTTAATGTGCCATCATTAGGGACAGAAAGTGGCTAAGGGGAAGCAGAAGGAGAGTCTGGCTGCCTAGATAAGGAAGTTAAAAAAGGTTCTGCAGCAAACAGAATTCTGGTCATGACTCAGTTGATCACGTATGTCCTGTTTTCCATAAAATGCGGGCTCTGACTTGTGACACAAAGTGGAGTAACAGTCACAGTTACAGAACAATGCAGACAGCAAATGTCACAAACATCACAAGATTGCTTGGAAAATAATAGGTGGCAATTATTATTAAAAGGTAAAGGAAAATGGGCACATGTGGCAAGTGAAGTAATGAAAGAAGTAGATAAAAATATCCAAAGTCTTGGGGGGACCTATGAAAAACTTTATAGATAATTATAAAGGGAATTAAGGTATGACACTTATACTGGTATATTGACTTTGGGATAGGGTCTCCTCTTACTCATGAGGGGGATTGTTTTTCGCTCTTTGGAAAAGTCTGTGCTTTAATTGAAGTTTTGCATTTTCTCTGCTGTGCTGGGGAATCTTGGCTACTGTATTTTCACTCCTTCTATACTTTGATTTCACTTTAATTCAGCTGAACTTGCCAGTGCTGCCGAGTGAGGTCCATAGGACGCCTCATGGGGTCTTGCCCTGTCATACTGTATTTTGGGGTATTAGTTTCTGATTCCAGTACTACTCAAGCTCTTACAATACCCTCCTTCAAACTTTTTCTAATGTCTATTTTCTGAGCTGCCACAATGAGGATATATCAATCAGGTCTTATGTACTTTGTCTTCAAAACTATGATGGTAAGGGGATGCTTGTTGCTTTAGACCAATGTTGCTGGGTGATGAAACCCTCACTGTGGAGACAGGGGCCTCAGATCGCCAGGAGAAGTGGAATATCTCTGTTGGAGGAGGTGGGAATGCCCAGTCATGTGGCAAGGGTTAGACTCTCTAGTGGAAATCACAGTTTACCAAGAACCAAAGATCAGAGCAAATTGGGGTGTGTGTGTGTGTGTGTGAACGTTTGCTGAAAGATCAACTCACAATTAAGCTAGATTAATAAGAGGAAGAGGTTTATTTACCTTCTGCATAGCAAGAACCACAGAGTGATTATCCTATAACCCAGTGGGGACCAGGAATTTTTATACTCTCTTTTCAGAGGGGTGGGGGACATGAGGAATACAGTCAATTATCTTCAGGACTATACATGATTGTAAAGAGGATAAATCGATACTTGGGAGAATAAATTGGATGGGTGAAACACATTGATTTGTGAATTAACCTGAAAGACGAGTATTATTTTTTAAATGATTTGAACCAGGTCTGGTTGCATCCCTGATTCTTTTATGCAGTGTAGTGAGACAACAGGGATGGGAGGGGAAACCAGTTGTTCTTTGGATGAGTCCCTCTGGTTATGCAGGTAGGTGGAAAGCTTCTTCCAAGGGGCCTGGTCTCTAAGGTCTTTTAATTCAAAACACATTTTTTTTCCTTTGACACAGAGTCTTACTCCGTCACCATAGGTAAGAGTGCCTTGGCAACGTAGCTCACAGCAACCTCAAAATTTTGAGCTCAAGTGATCCTCTGGCCTCAGCCTCCTGAGTAGCTGGGACTACAGGCATGCACCACTGTGCCTCGCTAGTTTTTCTAGTTTTAGTAGAGATGGATCTCACTCTTCCTCAGGCTGGTCTCAAACTCCTGAGCTCAGGGAATTCACCTGCTTTGGCCTCCCAGACTGCTAGGATTACAGGAGTGAGCCACTGCGCCAGGCCCTTTGAAACATTCAGCGAGTCCTACTTCGCAGGGAAATTTCCGGAGCTCTTTCAAAACCAACGAAGTTAGTTACCTTTGAATATCAGAAGTAGGGCAGAAGCTGAGTGCTTTTGGAAGGACCATAGTGGACCCCTTCCCTGATGATTAAATGAAGATGTCAACTTTACTCAAAAGGGTTCCACCTGCAATGGGTTCTCTGCATTCAGCACTTTAAGTTCATATGCCAAGCTATGACTTTGGGTACCAGCCAGCCCTGATACCGCCACCTTAGTTTTCAGAATCAGGTGTCTCCCAGACCCAAAACACCTGTTTCCCACTACGATACACATGCATACACCCAATTCTCACTTTCTGCTAACCAAGGTCTAGAAGTTTAGAATCATCTTTTAATTATGTTGTTTATCATCTAAACAAAACTAAATTTTTGGCACATTAATCTCAGGGAAATGAAGCCAACTGAACCAATTGAACTTATGCTTAAATATTTAAGAGAAGCCATTTAATGTTTTATTTGCAAAGCAGGAAAACACGAAGTCTGCTTCAAGGTTATTTTCTGTCCTTGCCCATCTGTGAAGCCTTGCCAACTCTTCTAGCTAAGAAAGATAAAAAGCAATTCAATCTAGCATATCGCTTTTTAGGACCCCCCACATTAGAGTTTAATTATATTTAAACTAGAGTTTTCCAAACTTATTTGGCTCTTTTAATATTACCTCAAACTGGGGTTCTGCAGAGCGTAATCTTTTAAGTGCTTGACTGCAAGGTGCATTATTTGGTATTTGCATCTTATAAAACTATGTAAAGTAGAAAAATGAGAGCAGATAACTAAACTCTCCCATGCCTCATTTCCCCCATCTTTTAAATTGAATTAATAGAATCTGTCATATTTCTTTCTGTCTGTGACCTTGGGGAGTTTTAAGGAGAAATGACCTACAAAAAGTTTTTATATTTTGTATACTCAGTTACTGTTTCAAACAGGCAAGATAATTTAAAAAAAAAATAGGAAAGGTGCATAACCATTGTAAAGCTTTCTTTAATCCTTACTAAATTGGGAATAATTGCTCAGACAGCTTTCTATCATCATCAATTTTTTTTGGAAACTGAGGCAGAGAGTATTTGCATCTTCAACCCCAAACTCATAATTATTAAAAAATAAATCAATAGAAGGGCTTAGATTATCTCCCAGGGCTCTCAGTAAATTCTAAATGTCAGTGCAATTTGAAGTCTGTTCAAATTTGAAAACCAAGACAGATTTGTCAAAGCAATCTTTTAGAAGTATTGTTGCTTAACTAGTTTTACCTCTTTGTTAAGTAAAATTGTGACCCCACCCAAAAAAACACCCTTTTTCCAGATACCTACATATAACAAGAGCTTGGTGAAACTGAAAATTTTCAGGTCTATTACATATGCTATATGCCCTAAGGCATTGTTCTTGCATTGAAGTCCCTAATACTATTGAGAAAGTGTATGAATTTTTTTTCTAGTGAGAAAATTTATTTGCTGATTGAAAACAATAATCATATTATGATTTAAACATCATAATACTTTTACCTTCAGAATTTAGCCAGAGTGTTAATACACATCCTTGGGTAATCAAATTTTCTGAGCAATAAAGGCAATTAATGGGGCCGTTTTTGTTACTCAGATAAATGCTTGAGTACATGGACTTCTGTACATCTTTTATTAACATCTGGGACAGCACCTTTGGCTTATGTTTTAACAAACAGACTTTGAGTCTTTTAGTTGTTGCTTTTAAGGGGTGGAACACAAGAGATTTTAAAGAAATATTTGATTAATCAGCTGTTTCATCCAGTTAATGTTCTAGAGGAGACTCAGGGGGAAAAAGTTGTGAAAAGGAAGAAGCACTGAAGAGGATGTTTAACGGTTCAGGATAAAGCTCCTCTGGAGACCTGAATTGCTTGGTTTAGATCATAGAAGACTCTCACCACAAGGACCTAGCCTATCCTTTCAGTTTACAGTAAGCACCACCCTATGTATTCACTTTCAAAATTTCTAACAAATCTATAGCCCAAATTTTCAAAAACTGCAGAAATCATTTATGATAGAGAGAATGTACTGGTTCTTTATAACGTTAGCATTAACTGGGAGGGTTAGGTTTTAGAATCATAAACCAGCATGGCTTGTGATATTGCATTTTTCAGACGTTGTATTTTTTTAAATTGAAGGTTTATGGCATCCTGGATTGAGCAAATCCATTGACACAATTTTTCTAACAGTACATTAGGTATCTCTGTGTCACATTTTGGTAATTCTAGCAATATTTCAAACTTTTTCAATCTTATTAATCCATTATGTGGATCTCTGATCAGTGATCTTTGATGTTACTATTCTGATTGTTTTGGGTTATGATGAACCATGCTCATATAAGACAGTGAAGTTAATTGATAACTGTTGTATTTATTCCAACTATTCCACCAACCAGCCATTCCCCTTTCTGTTTCACTGTCCCCAAGTCTCCCTATTTTTCTGAGGTATCACAATATTTAAATTAGGTCACTCAATAACCCTATGATGACCTCTAAGTGTTCAAGTGAAAGAAGGAGTTGCAAGTGTCTCATTTTAAAACAGAAGTTAAGGCCAGGCATGGTGGTTCACGCCTGCAATCTCAGCACTCTGGGAGGCTGAGGCCTGTAATGCCTTGAGCTCAAGAGCTCCAGATGAGCCTGAGTAAGAGCAAGACCCGTCTCTGCTAAAAATAGAAAACCTAGTCAGGCATTATGGAGGGCGTCTGTAGTCCCAGCTACTTAGGAGTCTGAGGAAAGAGGATTGCTTGGATCCAGGAGTTTGAGGTTGCTGTGAGCTATGATGCCGTAGCACTCTACCGAGGGCAACTGAGTGAGACTGTCTCCAAAATAAGTAAGTAAATAAATAAAACAGAATGATTTTATTAAAATTATTAAAATGATTAAGTTTCGAGAGGAAGGCATTTCTAAAACTGAGGTAGTTGAAAGCTAGGCTTCTTGAGCCATACAGTTATCCAAATTATGAATCAAAAGAAAAATTCTTTTTTTTTTTTTTTTTATTAATTGATTTCTGTGTACATTGATGCCAACATGGGGTACATTGTGCTGTTTCATATACAACTTGAAACATCTTCATCAAGCTGGTTAACATATCTTTCATATCATTTGGTTAATCATTGTATC
>CAUYQV010049187.1:0-36291 GCA_963574575.1 Galagoides demidoff | reverse complement strand
AAGAATGTTAACAATAGTTACATGCTATTTTCCAACTTCTATCTCTTGTTACTAAGTATTGTGGACTTAGTATCAGCCTGAATACGCTGATTTGTATGATTTTTCTCAAGGCAATGCAGTTTGAATCTTTTTTTTTTTTTTGAGACAGAGCCTCAAGCTATCCCCCTGAGTAGAGTGCCATGGCATCACAGCTCATAGCGACCTCCAACTCCTGGGCTCAAGTGAGTCTCCTGCCTCCACCTCCCAAGTAGCTGGGACCACAGGCGCCTGCCACAATACCCAGCCATTTTTTGGTTGCAGCCATCATTGTTGTTTGACGGGCCCAGGTTGGGGATTTGAACCCGCCACCTTAGGTGTATGTGGCTGGCACCTTAGCGGATTGAGCCACAGGAGCCTAGCCTGCAGTTTGAATCTTGTTACACTTTATACTAATATTAGTGGAATATACATGAGAAGTTTAATTTTGAAACTATAACATTCTAGATATTTGCTTTTTTTCATCATATTGATATGGTGCCAACCCTGTAACTTTATTAGACTAGATTTATTTCTTTTTAAAATTTATTTTGTACTTCTTTAACTTGAGTTTTTATAAGTTCTGTTAAACAAAGCTTACAACTGAAGTCACATTCACTGTAATAAATTGAATTTGATCTTGAAATTTTCTGGCTTATGCATGTTCTTAGTCTTTTGCATAAAAAAAAAAGTGCTTGCTAGGTATTCTGAGAAGTCATGGGCAGATTAATTCCTAAGCGTTCAGATATAAATTCAATCAGAAGTCCAGTTCTCGATCACGTGGCCTCTGGTGATGCTCTCCTATTGTTTTAACCTTCTGCGGGCTATTACCACATACATCTGACATTTTACAGATGTCACTGCATCCATCCATTTCTGGTATCTTCTTTTAGGAATTGCTGGGCCAAGGGTTTCCATCTTCTTTCTTAGTTGAGGCAAGGAAGCTCTTTAGCTGTTATAGTAATTCATTGCCACGCTAGATGAGAAATCCTCCTCTCCTCACTCTTTAATTTTTCTTTTATACTTTATTAGAGATGGTCATTGGGTTGATACTGCTCCTAGTATCCTTCAGTTTTCCTTTTGTTTCTTTTCAAGTCTTTCTTTGCTTCATAGGACTTAAATGTGAGACTTAACCCAGGTGAATCTGAGCGACTGGTCCCAGACTTCACTGGGAATTTCCCTCCTTTTCCTATGACTAAATCTTTGTTACTTAGTCAAGTTCAGCGTGTCTTCTGCTATTTTGGGGGGCTGTGTTATCTATCAAGGAGATTCTCTGTTCCTCTGTTAACATGACTTCTCCAGGTATAGTTGACGTGTTTATCCACCTCACACAGATATTTCTGAAATCCCTTTTTAGATTCATGTGAGGATTCTTATCATGTTTTCTGACTTTTAATTGAATGTGATTCCAATTTTACAAACACTTAAAGGCCAGAGTTCTCATGATAACATGTGCATGGGACAACCTCATGGAGTTCTTTGGACACAGCCCACATAAGCCGTTGAGCAAATATCTACTCAGTTTCTTTTCCTGTGAAATGAGATGGTTCTACTACATTAACTCATTCTCTCCCCTGATAAGACTTACATTCTACTGGGAAAAATAGATAAAATTAAAAGATAAAATATGTTAGATACTGTTGCATGCTAATGAGAATACAAAATAAAGCAAAAAAGGGAGTAGAGGCAGTCTTGAAGTAAGGGATAAAATTTTAAATAGGGAGCCAGAGAAACTTTCACAGAAAAGGAGACTTTTGAGTAAAGAGCTGAAGGAAAGATAAAGGGCCTTCTATACCCTGATTTAGCTAATATCAAGAGTAATCATTTCTCATGTTGAAATACACTTCCAATTCAATGTTCAATGGAATAATTTTAGTAATAATCCGTGTTCCTTTACTAAATGCCTGCTTTATAATTTTGAATACATGGTCTTAAAAGGCTAACTCTGGTGCTTTTTAAACACAGTACTATAACAGAAGTTCTGATTCTATGGCTGGGCAGTTCATTTTGATAATTGGCATTATTATTTGGATAACCATCATATTATTTTTTTTTGTGTGTGTGTATGTACCAAACTGCAATGACACTTTAATTAACAATCTCACACTGGCTGATTTTGTAGTCACTTAACAGAGGTCATGAGATAGCCTCTAAGTGGAAAGTCCCCCCTTCCAGAATATGTTTCTGTCCTGAGCATCATTTTATTTACTGCGCATTGTCTTACAAAGAGCTTACAGATCTTGGAGTCAGAAAAACTCTGACCTGAATCTTGGCTCCTGCATTTAATTGCTGACTGGGTGGGGAGAAAGACCTATTCGAGTTACTCTAAATCTATGATGGAGATCACATATTCCTTTGTCATCGAGCATCTCTTTCGAGCTTGGAACTATGCAAAGCACTGGGCTTAAAATGGTATTGAAAAGGTCACCATCATGGAATGAACAGTTCCCTGCCTCCTAAGTGAGTTATCGTATTCACTTTCTAAAGCATGTTCTCCTTATGTAAAACTTACAGAAAACACTGTAGAACTCACACAGCATCATCTGTGGTCAGTCAGCTACTCGGTATGAGAGATATTGGATGTATCTCTTGCAAGGGTAACCCTTATATATAAGTTATATTTCCATTTAGGAAACTGGGAATATGAACTTCCTTGTCAGAAAAACCAACTTTAATCCTATTTTTTGGTTTAGTCCCCTATTTTCAGCTTTCCTTCTGCTTTCTGTGCTTTTCCCCTCATCTCTGTTTACATGGCCTTTTCACTTACTCCTGGGCTCTATGGTCTCCTCACGAGAAAGTGAGAAGGATAGAGACCATACATGCAGTTTTACCTTTTGACTGCCTTGTTCAATGCCAAGTACATGGTGAATATGTATTGAGTCCTTATGAGGACAGGAATAAGCCATCACAGTCTTCTCTACTGCTCTTGGCCATTTCCTTCTCCATATCTTACATTCTTAAAGAATGACATGGATAGTTAAGGGCAAATGCAATAATCTGGATCAGACACTTTTAAGAAATCCAACTACCTTATAAACTCTTCCCAAATGTTGGCACCTCCTCTTCTTCTTCTCCTTCCTCTCCAACCCCTCCTGCTTCTCATTATTATTATGAACATGTTTTAGTGTAATTAATTTTTATGTTTAGGAAATAGATGCTGTTTGAATAGAATTCAAAATGTTATAAATACCATTGATACTCATTAAATTCAAGTCAGATTATGTTTATTGAGCCTCTGTTGGGTCCATAGCACCAGAATAGATTTTATATAAATACTGGTGAGTGAATATGACTTTCTCTAGAATATAGTTTGGTAAAGACTATCTTAGTATTTCCTGCTCAGGGGAAATTCTTGCTGAAGGTGGTAAGGCTGCAGGTGCCTGAGCAGTGGTTTGCACCTTCCTTACAGCGGAAGGGAGGAACCTGTGCTGTCATCTGCTCTGACTTGCTTGTGCATTATTTGTCACAATGAGTCTCTTCACAGTTCTGCCACCTCTGCTTTGCTTTATTGATTTATTTTTATTTTTTATTATTAAATCATAGCTGTGTACATTAATGCAGTCATGGGGTACAGTGTGCTGGTTTTTAACACCTCAAGTGATTTGTTATTACTGGTAAATATCCCTATAAGGTTTAAACACTGATTCTACGTACCAAATGTTACATTTCTAGGGTCTTGATGGTAGAATAGCCTGTCTTCACTATCTGCCCTTCATCTTTTAGAAATACAGCCATGGTATTATCTACAATGCAAAAGGGTCTTGAGTTAGTATTTTAAAATGTTAAAAACAAAGAAAAATCTTTATAGACTGAGACGAGGTGGGGATCTGAAAGTTTAATTAGATTAACAACAAAGAACTATTGGTTTAAAAAATCGTATATGTTTATCTTTGTGCACAAAATTTTCAAGAATCATTTCAGGATGATAGTAACTTACTCTTTTTTAGGTATTAAGTATAAGAAATATGCATTCTCTTCATGTTAGTCATTGCCATATTTTACTTTTCAAGAAAATATTATGCCCACAGGCAAACCTAATGAAAGACGTATGGCAATGTAGTTCCTTCTCTCCAGATTCTTACCCTCTGTTTGGTTTGTTTCCCTTATGACTAACTGCATTTGATTCAGTCTCACAAGCTACTTTAGGTAGAATTTCCATGTCATTTTCATGCTTCTTTTTTTTTTTTTTAAAAGTGCTTTTTGACATTCTTTCTGGATATTTTCATTCTCATGAATGCTCTTTTCTATGTCACTTTTTATTGAGCTGAATATAGCAATTTGAGGTTGGCATGATACCAGTATATATTTAGCATTCTTTCTTGCAAAACTCCTCTCACTATTGTTGTAAAGGCTACAAAGATGTAAGGTTCACACTTTCCCCCCCCCATCTTGCCTTCATAGTTCATTACATTGAATCCAAGATGAAAATACTTTTGTATTCTTATTGAGTCTATCTGGCTTCTAGTGGAGTCTATCTATCTCCACTTCCAGTGGAGTTTGTAGAGAGACATTTGTCTAGGAACCAAAAACAGGAATCCCAGAAAAATTTGAATGCTAGAATTTCTTACAATTTACTTGGATGTAAATTTCTTTACTGCATTGTGTTTTGAAAAGCGTGTCTTACATATCTAGCTTCACATAAATATCTGGTATCATGGATAAAACTTCCAATACAACTTTAGTTATATTTACAGCTTTGTGCTCACACTGTGTTACTTTCCATTTGTTGACATTAAATTTCAGGTTTTTCTTGCTAACCTAGTTACATCGCTGAGCACAATTTTTTTTTTTACACAAGACTTTTTCATGCCTTTTTAAAAGTGTAGATAAATAAAATAGGTTACTTGTGTTATCTAAGCTGCAAGAAATACCAAAAAATGAGGAAAAGGCCATTAAAAAGTCTCCAATATTTTAGTAGGTCCTTTTCCTCTACCCATCTCTATTGTGGTGTATATGCATTTGGATGCATATTTACCCATTGATCTAATACTCTTCTGATTGCATTGTTAGAATTTGGAAACACTTTAAATGTATCTGTTTTATTTTAAGATAAAAGCAACATATCAAACATTACCTATTTTGGAGTTCATTATATTTATTGCTGTCTTGGATAATATGGTATGATGTGAGATTTCTCCACCAAATTTCTACCCTTGAAATTTTGTGGGTTTGAAGTATTCATTTTCTAAAAGCCTTCCAGGTAAATGTGAATATGTTTTTCTGAATTATATTTTATGTCTTTCTTTCACATCTAAAGGTGATTTTGTTAATCATACAAGTTACCTCCTCAGGCGGTGCCTGTGGCTCAAAGGAGTAGGGCACTGGCCCCATATGCTGGAGGTGGCGGGTTCAAACCCAGCCCTGGCCAAAAACTGCAAAAAAAATAAATAAATAAAGTTACCTCCTAGTCAGATACATGTTAATAAGATTCAGAAGAGTGTGTAAAAGGTATAGAGCATACAGCACAATTTAATATGTGCTTCCATCTATGAGAAAATTGTGTAGTGATGTTTTAATAGTCAAATATTCAATACTTTTAACATAATGCTTATTTCTAGTCCTCCTTTTCTCTTGTCATCACTATTGACACAATTCTCCCATTGATGGACATTCAATTAAATATTGCTAAATATGTTGTAATATTATATAACATAATAATAATTACTATTATTAAAAGCCCATTTTACAGTTTATTTAAAGGGAGTAAAAATTACAAAACATAACTTAAAAGGCAGATAAATGTTGTTTGCCATTTTACATCATTATTAGTTATTTATTGTCTGAAAACTCAAATCTATTTAAGTATCATTCGTTTTTTGGCTTAAGCATACTTTGGGTGATGCTATTAAAGGTCCAGCTAAAATATGAACATTCCTTTAGCAATATGGTCAAATTTCTTGTTAAGAAATAGTCTAAAAGGCTTCCCCACGTTAAATAACTAGAGATAGATAATTCTTACTGTTCATTTACTGAACAAACCTCTATTGCATACCAACTGTACATTGGATCTCTGAACACACAAGCAAGATCTGGTTCTTGCTTTTAGTGTCTTGTCTCTACTGTATGGAACTAGAACAGACCATACAAAATGATTGTGTCTACTTTCAGCACTGTGTAGAGTGTTTTATTGAAGAAAAATGGGGGCTGCAAAACCTTTTATTTATTGAAGCCACATGACTTCCTGGCATTTCCAGAAGTGACTCTGTTTTTCTGCTGTGTTGTATAAGTGCATCTGATTGGTCAAAGCCAATCTGTGTTTGTTGGACCTATGTTGGGCAGGTGCCAAATGCAGTTTCCAGGCTTTTCTAGTCCCTGTGATGTAGGAGCAAGATGAGAAGGAATAAGGATTTCAAGTATCAACACACACCACAGCATCCATCTCTGGCTTAATGTAAGAAAGAAATTACACAGAGCATATAGGTGACCTATAGAACAAGAGCTATATGTCTACTAAAAGGCTAATAAGAAGAGTATACAAATAAAAGAATCAAGTAAATCAGCAAGAAAAAAATCAACCAACCTTATCAAAAAGTGGGCAAAAGACATGAAGAGAAGCTTTGTCAAAAGCAGATTGACAAATGCTCAGAAACCATATGAAAATAAAAATGCTCAACCTAACTTATCTCAAAAAACAAATGAAGGGATGGCCCCTGTGGCTCAGTGGGTAGGGCACCAGCCCCACATACAGAGGGTGGCGGGTTTGAGCTCTGCTCCAGCCAAACTGCAAAAACAAAAAAATAGCCGGGCATTGTTGGCGGGTGCCTGTAGTCCTAGCTGCTCAGGAGGATAAGGCTAGAGAATCGCCTACTCCCAGGAGTTGGAGGCTGCTGTGAGCTGTCACGCCATGCATTCTACTGAGGGTGATAGAATGAGACTCTATCTCAAAAAAAAAAAAAAAGAAATATCACTTTACCCCTGTTAGCATTGCCTTAATTAAAAAGTTCAAAATAATAAATGCTGGCATGGATGCAAAGAGAAAAGAACTCTTTGACACTGTTGGTGGAACTGAAGATTGGTACAGTCTCTGTGTAAAACAATGTGGAGATATCTGAAAGGAATAAAAGTAGACCTGCCTTTGTTCCAGCAATCCCACTACTGAGTCTTATGTAAAGGAAAATAAGGAATTTTGTCAAAAAGACAGCTGCACTCTAATGCTTATTTCAGTGCAATTCACAATTGCAAACATGTGGAATCAGCCTTAGTGCTCATCAATTCATGAGTAGATTAACAAAGTGAGATATATGTGTATCATGGAATACTACTAAGTCATAATATAACTTGATGCTTTTTGCAACAATTTAGTTGGAACTGGAGACCATTATCCGAAGTGCAGTATCTAAAGAATAGAAAAACAAACACCACATGGACTCGATGTTAAATTGGAACTAACTGATAAGCACAGATGTGCATAGGTGGAAATAAAACTTAATAGAAATAGAGCTGGGGTCATGGGGAACAGGGGATGAGTGAAAACTTATTTAATGGGTACAGTGAACACTACATGGGTGACTGGCGCACTTATAACCATTACTCAATCATAATAAAAGTGATCCATGTAACCAAAAATATTTGTACCCTATAATACATTGAAATAAGAAAAAAATTCTAAGAGAAAGCTTCTCTGTATCTCTTTACTGTTGACTTACAGAGGAAGGTCCTAGTAAGTTAGACGTGCTCAGGATTGTTACTGCTGTACTCTACACCACCCAGTGTTTTCAATTTGAAGAAATACTTTATCTAAATCAGTCTTCACTAAGGTTTTAGATATTGTCCAGTGCTGTGGCATTATTTAATGCACTCCATACATCTGTCCTTCTAAATAACGCACACATCTTTCAAAGAGCATAACTATCAATATCTATGAAGTAAATATAATAGAATGTTTGGCCCCTAACCACAACCACAGGACCTTCACCTTCTGATCTGCAGGTGAATTCTCTTAATTGTTAACTTTTAATTTCAACCAACCCATATCCTGTAACAGACTGGGTACACAATATGTGTATTTTTCTTCTCGGTCTATGTACAAAATTGCATACTGTCTCAAACTCAAGCTTTTGTCCTCTTCTAAAAGGTCACCCACTACCTGTACATCTTGACGCTGACCCAACTCCTTATGAAATTCCTTCTTCCAAAATAATGTCACTACGTTGTATGGAAAGTCTACTTAAGGTAGTAAACAGATAAACAAATGACAAAATCCAGCTCTGCTACATAACCAACTCTTAACCTCCTTGTCTTAGCTGAATCCTAGCTTTCCTCAGAGGAATCCACTCTAAATCCACTCTACTGACAGCCTCCTGGAGTGACTTGACGCTTCTCTTATATTTGTCATACTTTAAATTAAAGAAGTGGTAGCTTTGTCTTTCTAAATTCTCAATCTCACGCCTATTAAATAATAACCATGTAAATAAAAACTTTATTCTCAGAGACCTGCCATCCCACCATTCGACCTCTCCTGTTTAACTGTGTTCACACAGAGCTCCTGGGTATTTCCCTCATGCACTGAAGATTGCATGATTGCTTACTCTTTTTTTCTACACCTCAACTTGTTCATTATGGTGACTAAAACCTGCCCCCACTCAGAAGGCAAATCCAACATAATATGTCCACAATCCTTGATTCTTTCACGTCTATAAGCTTACCTTCCAAACCACCTCTGCTCTCCATCTTGCTACACTTTTAAAAATTAATTCAAACAATTCGTTCTCTGACAAGAGCTTACTTTTTTGACTGCCCTGTCATGACCGCTAAGTCCATGAGCACCACCAACCTATTAGTTCTTTGTCAGCCCCCAGTCTTCCTTGACTGTACTGCTCTGATTTCATGGCTCATTATTTTTGTCACTTTCTTGGCAAGATCCTTCTTGCCATTACTCGCGTCACTTTTTTTAATACCTCTCACTCCCAGACTTTTTTAGCCAAAGGTTGAACTTGCTGGACTAGACTTACATAGATTAACTTAATATTAGCTCATAGTCATGTCTTCCTTCTATCAAAAACATTTCCTTCCTTTGCCTCTCTCAATCTTCTATTATTTCACTTCTCTTCTTCTCTCACTTGTTAGCCAAAATATTACTTCCTACTAAGTAAGCTTTCCCTGCCCCTGCAAACTAGGTTAGGTTCCATTTATAATCACTTTCACAGCACCTTTGAATTAATTCTTTACAGTATTTTTCTTAAATCTTTTTTGTTTAGTGTTATTAATTCTGCTAGAATATACTTTTCTTATTCATAAGCCTGTGTTTGCCTCTTTTACACAATTACCCAGAGCATTGGGAACACTGAGGAAGTGTATATCAGATGAATGGATCAGGTAACATTTCAATTTCACATTTTTTTAAACTTGTCTTAGGAGTAGGAAAGATGACAATAGGATAGATAGGGCTGAAAGAGAAAAGAAAATACTAGGAGAGAGGCAGGAAAAGTTCAAGCTCAGGTATAAAGACTGATCTTTATTGGTGGACAGTGGATATGTCATGCTGCTGCTTGTTGACTAACAGCTTTGCCTGTACACTCATTAATCCAGGAAGGAGCATGTTGAGCCATACTCTCACTCTAAGATATCTAATATATAGTTGAATTCCAAATGACCTGGCCTTATTTCTGGGGGGAACAAAGGGCATGACTGACAAGAAGTACTTGACTAAATCTCTAGAAAAACCTATGTTTTATTTTTCACAGATGCCAAAGGCTACCTTATTATCCCACACTTTTCCATCCCCAGATTTCAGGCATCGTTGAGTCGCAGATATTTTAAATTCTAGGTTCTTTGTTTGAATGTGTTATTTGTGACAATGATCGAGGATTTTCCTTTCTTATGGGTGTTGTAGCTTGAGGGTGATTAACTTGTGATAAATGCTACTCACAATATAAAAATCTGTATTTAATGCATTTGTCTGTAGGGAATTTAAATACTTTTACTTGCTAAAAAAAAAAAATATACTCTCTATTTAGTACCCTGATATCCCTCAGAAATGACCTCAACTGCTGAGATGAAACTGAGGGATAGTGAAATAAAAATGGTGATTTACCCAATTAACACAGCAAGTAAGTTGTCTCACTCCAGCACGCGGTGGGTAATTGTACACAAAATACACAAACCCTGCTAAGTGTACTGGCATTAATTTGATTCATGGTAGCTATCACTGAGGATCGCATCATGGCCCTAAGTTAGCTGAAATATGAATACGATCCCTTTCTCACTTTTGAATACTACCTCAAGAAGTTTTTGACAAGTGTTTGGTTTCTCAACTTTCCCAACCTTGACATTCATCGTAATGTTGAAAGAGAAGGTTTAAATTGGTTAAAGCTATGAATACACAGACCAGCAGTCTACAAAGTTGTGAGTCTCCTTTTGGAGACAGAGTGGTTTTAAGATAACTATTTAGTCATGCGTTGGTAATAGATTTCTTTCTTTGGATTAAAAGTAAATTGAAATGTAAAGGCCACTGGTTCATTTTAAGCTTGGCACAGTTGTTCTGTGTGAGATTTAACGTATTGTTTTTTACTTGTTGAACAAGTATTTCTATAGCACTTAATATGTGCTAGGTAGTGTTCTAAGTACTTTATAAATATTAACTATTAATACTCTTAATAGCCCTAAGTGGTAAGGATGATGTCCATCTTCATTTTAGAAAGGAGGAAATTGAAGCATAGAGACGGCACGTAACTTGTGTGAGATTATACATCTGGGGAGTGGGAGCACCACGATGGGAACCCAGGCCTCCTGGCTTCAAGGTCTGCACTGTGGAACCCTGTGCATTGCTGCATTTGATTTCAACAGCAGTGTTTCCCCGAAAACATTTCCTATATTTGAGGCAATTTGTGAACTATTGCTTCTCATTATCACGCAAGTCTATGTGATATTAAGATCCATATCTTTCTAGTAATACTTTAAATGTATCAGATAAAATGAAATAGTGCAAGAAACAATTATTTAAGGATCAGATACACTCAGGTCTGAGTTCAGATATCTTATCCATGTGATACAGAATAAATCACTTTGTCTCTTTGAGATCTAGGTTCTTCCTCTCTGGGATGAGTATTATAATTCATAACTTTTAGTTATTATAATTCATAATTTAAATAACATTATAATTAAACCCAGGTTACTCTTATGATTACTATTATTACTAGCACTACTCTTTTTACCTTGATTGCTAAATTTCTAACATCATTTCTATTCAGTTTCATATCGTATAATAAAATAATTATGTGATTTGTACTATGAAATTTTGTATTATAAAAAATATAAAAAACTGAGTACAGTGGCTCATCCTGTAATCCTAGCACTCTTGGAAGGCTGAGGCAAGTGGTAGATTGTCTGAGCTCAGGAGTTTGACTCCAGCCTGAGACAGAGCAAGACCCCATCTCTAAAAATAGCTGAGGGTTGTAGTGGGTGCCTGTAGTCCCAGCTACTCAGGAGGCTGGGGCAAGAGAATTGCTTAAGCCCAAGAGTTTGAAGTTGCTGTGAGATATGATGCCATCGCACTCTACCAAGGGTGACAAAGTGAGACTCTTGTCTCAAGAAAGAAAAAATAAAAATAAAAATAAATACAAAATTTAAAAAGAACAAGGCAAAGAAAGCAAGAAAATTTTAGTGAATCAGAAAATGTTTTGTGCTAACAGTGAATTCAGCTATGCACATAGGCACATAGATTTGTATTATGTTTTAAAGGATGAAAATATTGTGAATTATATATACTGTTGATTAAAATGAAAACACATTACTAAGATACGAAATGTAATGTTTTATTCAAAAATAGTATAGTCATATCAAAATTACTTCCACATTCTACATAAGATGTGCTGTAAAGTATGTAGTAATGCCAGTGTGATCTTTCTGAAAGGTTTAAGTGCAGATGGATTAGAAATTTTACCTGACTGTGTCATTGGTACTGTTGTAGAAACAAGAGAGGCTGGGTTCTCATGAGTTTAATAGAAGGCACAAGTAAAGTCTTTCATTGCTACAATTTATACTTAATTAAGCCAGAACAAAAAGAGTTAAACCTCTAATTCTAGATTTCTACTTATTTCCAAATTGAATGAAAACTAATATGAATGGAAGTGACAACTGATTCATACAATATATTTGTACTAATCTCAATTAGTTGCTTCTACAATTGAGGTTCTGAATTCTTGGTTATTGGTCAATCTACTGTCTTTGTAAAAATACAAACAACTTATGTAACAATGGAATGGCGATTAGGTAATAAGTGACTCCAGTTGGGCTGTTCTATTTTTCAGTCAGTATATTCATGGATATAATTTCTATTTCTGGGATTCTGCATTTTTATATGATACAAACGAAAAATTTGAAAGGACTCTGAAAGTGAAGGCATTTAAAACTGTAACTATTCACATACTGCATATACTTTTTAAAGGATATGTTTGCACTGTTTCTGTCTATGTGCTGGGCTCCCACTTCAGGGGCAGGGTCTTTTAAGACCTGTGGAGCTGGCGATGATCAACTGAAGAAATGTAAAGTTGGAAACAGTGAGAGACAAAGAGACAAGAGACACAGAATAGAATTTTCAAAGGTGGGAGCACAGGGGACCACCACTAGCTTATGGGATAAACTTATATGTATTATGGTATCTCCCTAAACCCAAGTTATAGTCATCTGGTTATATAATTATCTTAGAAAAAAAAAAAAAAGAAAAAGATTAGAAGCTTCAGGAGTTGCTTAGGAAATGCTTATTGAAATACAGTGAACCTGAAGTGTAACACTTAGTTTAAATCATTCCTGGTCCTAGTCTCTAAACATGAATTAGAACTACAGTACAAAATGATTGGATACACTTGGGACTTCAAGTGTATTTTAGTAGTGAAATAGGTATCTTATGTGTTTAAGTTTCCTTATTTTAATCAATGAGATATCTTAAGTTGTATGTTAACTTCTAATTTATGGATTAATCAGTCTTGTAAATTGTATTTGATCATTGTATTAGTTTCCTATGTTTGCTGTAACAAATTGTTACACTGTCATAAACCAACTAAAAGCATTATTTTATTTATTTGGAGGTCATAAGTCTATGACCTCACTAGCTGGATATCAAGGTATTGGTAAGCCTTCATTCCTTGTAGAGCAGTGGTTCCCAACCTTCCTAATGCCACAACCTTTTGATACAGTTCCTGTGGGTCGTGATTCACAGGTTGAGAACTGCCATTCTTGAGGCTCCAGGGGTGGACAGAGTGATAAGTATAGCATAGGCCACAATCTAGTCAGAAGCAGATAGAGATTTTAAAAGCCAGAGCTAATCATTAAAATCAAAGGCTCAGAAGTTTGCTTTCAGTTTGTAATTTTGTTACCAAGTTATTATGGTTGATCATTGTCTTGGCAATGATGACAGACAGTTATGAAGGGGTCACAGTTAGTTGCTAATCATAATTCTGTCTGGTTCCATTGACAAAACACAGGGGACGGTTTATAAAATGACATTAAACATTTGGAATAGTCATTAAATATGGGGGTATCAGTTAACTTACTCAGAAGTAGATTTCTTATTAAAAAAGGAAGAGATGCAATTAACATTTTCCCCGTAGAAGTTACCCCACTGTGCATAGAGATTTAAAAATTAAAATCTAGAGTTTTTAAAAATAGGAAAAGGATTGGCTTTCTAAATTATTTTGATGACATTTTAAAGAACAATTTATTTCTTTGAAACAGATGTTCTCTATTTCTATTTCAAGCCCTTTAAATGTTAAAAAAAAAAAGTGGAAATAAAATTGCATGAAAATAAGTACCAGAGACATGGCCACCATGAATATTTTAAAGGTAAGGGTGAGTGCTAGCAATTAAGACAATTTCCATTTGGTGACATCTACCCTTGTTAACAATGATATATTTAACTTGGTTAATTTTTTGTTCACAAGTCTTTATTTTATATTTATAACCACCTGTAGTGTTTATGACAAAGCGAAATAATAATTAAAATATTCCCTTGGAGCTATTGAACATATGGCATCTTGAATCCTCTGTTGATTTTACTGTGACACTGGTTCTATTTTTTTATATGTTTTCTCAACATGGTTATTTTAAGTTTTGCTGAAGCTTCAGTGATGAGACAACCATTTAGAAGGAAAGGAAGAAGCAGTTTTTGTTTCTGTAGGGAAACGGGCTATGTGCTCTCTTTGATGTGTGCTTTCTTCAAACCTGAAATTAAAAAAAATAAAATGACAACTTGATGTGTTTGAAGTCATTATGGCAAGACGTCAGTGTTTACTAAATCAAGACGTAGGGTTAATACCTCATGCTCCAATGTCTTCTACTCACCTTATTTAAGAGAAGTGCTTTAATTTTTTAAAATAACAGTAGCATTTAGATACTAAATTTCCTGTCTAAACAACATGTTTTAATTTCAGGCATTTGGATTCTATTTTTACAGAGGGGGTTATACTTTAAACTTCACAATACATGAATTAAAAGTATTACTTAAGCACTCAGGGTATGAAATGTAGTGTATTTTTAAACGATTGTCGATCAAAAGGAGATAGAAAACTTTTCTCAAAATCACAATCCATTGTAAATAGTTATCATTGGCAAATCACTCACATCCTTTCTTCAATACTAAAAATTCTTATGAGATATCATTAGACTGTTACAACTTATAATGGAAAAATCAATGCAGTAAGAAAATTAAATTTTACTGATAGCCTTTAGGCAAAATGCAATGTTAAAATGCATTTTAGCTTCCCATGTGGCAAGGGAAGAAATGGAATAGGGGTTAGCTCTCAGCGCAAGATACTTTTTTAGAAGCCAGCAGGCCTGCCTGTGAGCCAAACCCATTTCTAATGCATTTGTTTTTTTTTATTGCTTAATAATGTGAAAATAACCATCCCAATTGGATTATTTGAAAGGTCATAAGTCTGTCCTAATTAAAAAAAAAAAATTCCCAAGTCAAAATCAATGAGGAGTTTTTTCATTTTCCCAGAAAGTTAGCAGAAAGAAAATGGATTCTTCTCCTGAGCAAAGTAGCAATGACATGTGAAGCCCTAGAGGGAGAAAAGGTGGAGGAGAGGAACAGAAAAAGGATGTGGGGAGAGAGAGGTACAAAGCAAAAACTGGAGCTAAACAGGAAAATGCATCAAGCTGCCACCCCTCTCTGGAGAAGCTGTGACTTAGAGGCTACGCTTGATGTGGACACTTTCTATTGTTAGCAGGCAGATATGGCAGTCCTTGATTGACACGCACGCATTTTACTCATCCTGCATCTATAATAAAGTCATGCTTTATGAAAGTGATTTAAAAGAGGAAGTTCTTTGCTTAATTACCAACAGGACTGTGCACAGTAAATTTTTAGATCATAAACAAGGACATTAGTGTTTTACAGCTGCTTTTCTACTTTAGACCATGGCTAAAAATTCATTGGCCACCCTCATAAAATACGGTGACTATATAAAGTATATTAATTTTCCCCATTTTATTTCAACAAAGAACTTTCTGGTATTTCTTTTGAATTTTTCATGTTATTTACTGAATGGTAAATATGAAAACTTTCTCCACCTTACATAGTTTTCTAAACCATATGTCGAATTACAGTTGGTATTGGGAAATTACTCTTGATCAGTTTTAAATTCTCAATAATAATTAGTAATATTTGAAAAGACATAGATTTTTTTATTGATGTTCACAATGTCAAATAATAGGGAAGATAATTATTTGTTTTCAAGTGAAGATAGCTAGTGATTTTAGTAATCTAAAGAATGTTGGTCATATTGCATAATCTAATCACAAAACAAGAAAACAATGGTTCCCGTATTATAAAAATAGTTTTTGTATGTTTCTTTATGAATTTTTGCTTTGTTGATTTTCTGGTCTACATTACCTTTCCTGAGTTGCTTTTATAAAGTGGCTTACTATGAGATTTATTTTAAACAACATCTAGAAAGTCATGTTAAATCCTTTTTATAGATAATCAAGTAGGAGAAGGCAATTTATTTAAGAAATGAATTATTTTAAAATTGGGGAAAGAAAGAGAATCTAAGGCATATCTATGTATGTACATATATATGTGTGTGTGTGGGTGAGTATATATATACATATGTATATATGTGTGTATATATATCCTCTCCTAATTTTAAAATAATTCATTGCCTAAATATACTGCATATATACTTTGAGCCACATATAATACATACATATATCTGAAACATGTATAATTTATCTACCATAATATACATTTCATATGAATTAATATAGAAAGCATACATTCTTAAGCAGATCGTATAATGATTCCTTTTCTCAAATTTGCTATGAAAACATCCTGTATTTAAAAGCTTATGCTATTATAGGAACTTGATGAACATTAACTCAAAAATTTATTTGAATCATAAGGTTTTGTTAATCTTATTTTATTATTTTCTTTTAATTGTTTCAGGGTAATTTGAGGGTACAAAGAATTAGGATACCATGTTTGCATTTGTTAGGTAGAGTCCCTCCTAAAACTGTGTCCCACCCCCAAGAGGTGTGCCATACACCCTAACATTGTGCCCATTAATTGGGAGCACACCTTTCCCCTTCTCTCCTCCTCTCTCTCCACGGCCTTGTTCCCCCACCCTCTACCTTGAATTGATTTGAGTTTTTCTCTTATGTGAGTATGTATTAGATTGTCTACTGCAACAGTTCTCAACCTGTGGGTCATGACCCATGGGAACTGTATTAAACGGTTGTGGCATTAGGAAGGTTGAGAACCACTGGTGTACTGACTTCATATTATTATTAAGTACATTGGATTCTTGCTTCTCTACTCTAGTTATACTTTACTAAGAAGAATGTATTTTGGCTCCTTCCAGGTTAATAAAAAAGATGTAAAGTCTCTATCTTTTGGGGCTGAATAGTATTCCATGGTATACATATACCACAGCTTGTCAATCTGTTCCTGGCTTGGTGGGCATTTAGATTGTTTCTAAATTTGGGGTATTGTAAATTGAGCTGTGATAAACCCTCTAGTACAAATGTCCTTATGATAAAGTGAATCTTTTTCTTCTATCTATTTGCCTAATAGTGGGATGGTGGGATCAAACAGGAGATCTAATTTAGTTCCTTGAAGATTCTCCCTACTTCCTTCCAATGAGATTCATCAAGAGATTTTCCCACACTTTCTTCTAAGACTTTTATCATTTCATGCCTTAAATTTAAATTTTTTATCCATCTTTAGTCAATTTTTGAAAGTGGTGATAGGTGTGGGTCCAGTTTCAGTTTTTACACGTGGTTATCCATTTCTCTCAGCACCGTTAGTTAAATAGGGATTCTGTTCCCACTGTATGCTTTTGTTTGGTTTATCAAAGATCAGATGGCCACTAGAAACTGGATTCATCTCTTGGTTTTCTGCTCTGTTCTTTATGTCTATGTCTCTATTGTGTCTATTCTTCTCTGTCTCTATTATGTCTATGTTTCTGTGCCAAACCATACTGTTTCAATCACTGTGGACTTGTAATATAACATGAACGCTGGTAAAGTGATGCTTTTGCCTTTTTTTAATTACTAAGAATAGTCTTGGCTATAGGGGTTTTTTCTGTTTCTATACAAAACTTTTTTTTTCCAGTTATTCATAGTAAAATGTTGGCATTTTAATGAGTATTATATTGAATCTATACATTGCTTTGGGTAGAATAGACATTTCCATAATGTTGATTTTTCCCAGGCGAGAGCATGGTATGTTCTTCCATTTGTTAATGTCTTCTGCTATTTCTTTTTTTTAGGGTTTCATAATTCCCCTTGTAAAGATCCTTCACCTCTTTCGTTAGGTGTATTCTCAGGTATTCTATTTTCTTTGAAGTGACTTGAAAGGAATTGTGTCCTCAATTTGCTTCTCAAGTTGGCGATTCTTGGCATATACAAAAGATACTGAATTGTGGATATTGATTAAATACCCTGCAATGTTAATGTATTTCTTGATCACTTTCAGGAGTCTTGTGGTTGAGTCTCTGGGTTTTCTAAATGTAAGACCATACCATTGTCAAAGTGTGAGAGTTTGACCTCCTCTGACCTATTTGGATGCCCTTTATATCCTTCCCTTGCCTGATTGCTTTGGCTAGAACTTCCAGAACTATGTTGAACACTAGCAGTGATATTGGATATATTTGTCTGTTTCCGGTTCTAAGGGGAAAAGATTTCAGTTTTATTCCATTCAATATTATATTAGCTGTGGGTTTGTCATATATGGCTTCAATCAGTGTAAGAAATGTGCCATCTGTGCCTATATTCTTAAGTGTTCTTTGTTAGAAAAGGATGCTGAATTTCATCAAATGTTTTTTGTGCATCTATTGAGAGGATCATATGGTCTTTGTTTTTACTTCTATTGATATAGTGAATTACATTTATGGATTTGCATATGTAAAATCAGACTTTCATTACTGGATAAAGCCTACTTGATCATGATGTATAATTTTTTAAAATATGTAGTTGCAATCTGTTAGCTAAGATTTTGTTAAGTATTTTTGCATTAATATTCATTAGTAAAGTTGGTATGTAGTTCTCCATATCCTGATACCAAAACCAGAGTCTTTTCTTGGTTTTGGTATCAGGGTGCTTCATAGAACATGTTGAGGAAGGTTCCTTCCTTCTCAATGTTTTGGAATAGGGTTCTGCAGTATAGGTACAAGCTCATCTTTGAAGATTTGATGGAATTCTGATGTGAAGCCATCTGGTCCAGGGCTATTTGTTATTGTTGTTGGCAGCTTTTTTATTGTTTCTATAGTTTCAGTGTTTGATATTGGTCTGTTGGAGAGATCTATTTCTTCCTGGTTAAGTCTAGGGAGGTAGTGTGATTCCAGGTATAGGTCCATTTCCTCCACCTAGTCAAATTTCTGGGCGTAAATTTTTTTGTAGTAGTCAGAAATAATCCCTTGATCCCTTGTATCACTGTGGTATCAGTTGTTACTTGTTACTTCCCCCTTTTCTTTTCAGATTGAGGTTACTAAGATTTAACTTTTCTGTTTCTACTTACTCTGGCCAATGGTTTATCACATTTATTTATCTTTTAAAGAATCAACTTTTTGTTTCATTAATTTTCTGTATAATTCTTTTGTTTTTAGTTTCCTTTATTTCAGATTTAATTTTTTTTTCTTTTTTTCTTTTCTTCTAGGTTTGGGGTTAGAATGCTCTTCCTTTTCCATTTCTTTAAGATCATTCATTAAATTGTTGATGTGTTCTCTTTTTATTTTTTAGATGTACACATCTAATGTAGTAAACTTCCCTCTTAGGACTGCTTTAACAGTGTCCCACAAGTTTTGGTAGTTTTCATCTTCATTGTTATGTTCAAGGAAGTTAATTATTTTCTCCTTTATTTCTTCCATGACTCAACTGTCATTCAGCATAAAGTTGTTTAATCTCCATGCCTTTGTGTAGGAATAAAAATTTTTGCTGGAGTTGAGTCCCTCCTTTATTGCCTTGTGATCTGCTAAGATATAAGGTATAATTTCAATTCTTTTAAATTTGTTGAGGTTTGATTTTGTTGAGGTTGTGATCTATTTTTGGAGTATGTTCCATGGGCTGGTGAGAAGAATGTATATTCCTTAGCTTTGGGATAGTGTGTCCTGTGTGGAATGGTGTGTCTTGTATATGTCTATTAAGCATATTTGTTCTAATGTCACATTTAAGTTCCTTGTATCTATGTTTATTTTCTGTTTAGAGAATCTGTCCAGCTATGTAAGAGGGGTGTTAAAGTCTCCTACTATTTAGGTGTTATAGGATATCATATTGCTCAGACCAATTAAGATCTGTTTCATAAATCTGGGAGCATTTAAGTTGGGTAGATAAATATTTAGAATTGAAATGTCTTCTTATTGTATTATTCCCTTGACAAGCATGAAGTGTCTATCTTTGTCTTTTTGGATTTCAGTGGCTTTAAATCCATTTGTGTGAGAAAATAAGATTGTGACCCTTCCATTCTTCTGATTTCCATTTGCCTGAAATATTGTTTTCCTTTCTTTACCCTGAGTATGAATTTGTCCTTTGAGGATAGGTATGGTTCCTGGAGACCTCATTGGATGGCTTGTGTTTTTTTATCAGATCAGCTAGCCTGTACCTCTTCGGTGGAGAAATTAAACCATTAACATTTATTGAGAGAACTGATAAGTATGATGGAGTTCTGTTCATATAATTTTTTGAAAGTCCATTGCTTAGTTTTATCCCTTATTTCATTGTGTAAGCAGATTTTTTTCTTTATTTTTTGGGTGTTTACTTTGCTGGTGGTCCATTGTGATGATTAGTGTGGAGAATAAATCTAAGTATTTCCTATAGAGCTGGTCTTGTTTTAGTAAATTTCCTCAGTGTTTGCATATTAGTAAAATATTTGATTTCTCTGTCAAATTTAAAGCTTGTATTGGCAGGATATAGAATTCTGGGTTTAAAATTGTTTTGTTTAAGAGGGTTAAAGATAGACGACCATTTTCTTCTAGCTTGAAAAGTTTCAGTTGATAAGTCCATTGTCACACTCATGGATCTGCCCGTGTAGGTCAATTGGCACTTAGTTCTGGCAGCTTGGAGAACTTTATCTTTTGTCTTGACTTTGGATAGGTTCATAATAACATGTCTTGGAAAAGCTCTGTTTGAGTTGAGACACCTTGTGGTTCGATATATCTCTCAACAGAGTGTCTCAGAATCTTTGATGATACTTGGAAAATTTTCATTTATGATACCATCCATTAGGGCTTCCATTCCTCTGTGATATCCTTCTTCCCCTTCTGGGATACCTGTAATTTATATGTTTGAATACTTTGTGGAGTCCCATAATTCTCTGTTGAACATTCTGCTTTCTTTTTCTTTCTGCCTCTTTAACTCCCTATGTTAGCTCAAGAACTTTATCCTCTAGACCTGAGATTTTTTTCTTCTGCATGGTCTAATCTATTATTGATACCTTCTGCTGCATCTTTAAGTTCCCTGATTGACTGCTTCAATTCCTTAAGCTCCACCATATCCTTTCAATAGTCTTTGTATCTTTCATCCTTTATTTGGTTCAGTTTTAGATTTCCTAATGATTATTTTCCACTTTCTCAGCAATTCCTAAATTGTTTTTATCATCCATATTTTAAATTCCCTTTCTTCCATTTCCATCATTTCTTTATAGGTAGAATCCTCTACAGTAGCTAATTCATGATCCCTTGGGACAGGTTGGTCTATTCTGGGTTTTCATATTGCTAGGATTTTTTCCGTTGGTTGATCCTCAAGGGTGTTTTCTTCTTGTCTGCTTTCTTCCCTTACTTTTTCCTTTCATTTTTTCCTTTTCTTTAAATTATCATGTCCTCTTGTGTTTAGGTGCTGAAATGTCTTTTTGGTATATGACCAAAAGGAAGAGAAGAGTAAAGAGCAAGAAGGGAGAAATGATGAGAAAGAGTATAGAAAAAGATAAGGAAGGGAGGGTAAATGTAAAGATGGACAAAAAGAACAGAAGAATAGAAAGAGAGAGGTAGTAGTAATAGCATTGTTCAGCATGGAGTTTTGACCCAGACCTGCAATTCCTGGCCTCCTGGGGGCTGGGATGGGTGGATCTCTAGAGGTCAAGAGCTCCTTACCAGCCTGAGCCAAACAAGACAAGACACCACCTCCACCAAATAGAGAAGAAAAAAAAATAACACAGAAGCGTTTCACACTGGCGACCTACCAATAGCATTCTTCCAAAGGACAAAGCTAGAATGACCCCCTAGAACAGGGCATCAAAGTCTCTTTGGACCAGGACAATGATATGGTACCTCAAGCCTAGGCCTCAAAGTGAAGCTGTGTCCCGTAAATGGAATGCAGATTGATAAAGAATAAAACAGATCAGAATAAAAGATGAAATAATAATAATAAAAGTATATAAAGAATAAAGACAATTGAAAATAAAATTATATAAAATGTAAAAAAAGGGGAGCATATCTTATTTGTTATTTGAGAAATTTATTTGGAAAAGATAAGAAAAGCAGAAAAAGCTTTACAAAAATAGAGAGAAAATAGAGAAATGGAAAGGAAAGAAAGAATAAAAGGGGTAGAAAACCATAGCAAACATGGAGTCATTGTTGAAGACAGTAATAATGGAAAAATAAAAATAATAGTAGGAAAGAAAACAAACAAGCCAAAAAAAAAAAAAAAAAAACTTAAGGGAAAAAATTGGGAAAAAAAGAATAAAAGAAGTAGAAAAAGTATAGCAAAAATGGAGCTCTTACTGTTGAAGAAAGAAACAATGAAAAATTATAAATCCATTAAAAAAAGAAAAATCTAGGGGATAAAATTGGGGGAAAAGAGGAAAATATATATATTGCCATATATTGCCTGGACAACAGGTGATGTTCTGGGGTATGAGATGCTAATTATAATGCTGATATAATTATATAAGATGGGGTCTGGAAGCCACTATTTTTCTGGGTAGACAAGGTCCCATTAATTCTTATTTCTTTGCCCTTAATCCCTGCAGGATTGGGAGCCTGAAGCTCTCACCTCAGTCCTTTCAGTGTCCCTTGGCGACACAGTGGCTTTCCCAGGAAAGCATGTTTCACTAGTCTCCTCATAGTTGGCTGCCTAGCTCAGCCAGCAGCCACACCAGAACAGCCTTGCCTTAGAACTCTGAGGGCTGTTCCTCCCAGGCAGCTCTCCCACAATGGCTCTGCCAGGCCATCAGCCAAACAATGAGAGCTCTGTTCCACCTGGTGGCTCAATCCCAGTCCCTGGGCACTGTTCAAGATCACTTTTTGCCCAAGCTCTCACAAGGAAACTCTAGCTAATGTGCCCAGGTCTTAAAAAAAAAAAAAAAGCCTGTAGGACAAGCCTTCTCTGTCTGAAAACCACTGCTGAACTGGCTGGCCTCTGTTACCACAGAAATATTTGGCTTCTGTGCTGGTTCTTGACTGTTCCTGACTTTTTCATTAGCTTTGGGAGTCTCCTGTGCTTCCCTGTGGCCCCAAAGCAATGTTTCTGTACCAGGCCTCCCAGCCAGAGGGGGCTGAGGACCTTTATTCCTGTACATGTACAGAGATAATTTAAAAAAAAAATCCTTCTTTCTGATAAAATTAACATATACAGTAAAACCTCTGTAGGCTGACCACCCAAAAGACTGTAACAACTGGTCAACATACAGAGGTGGTCAACATAAGGAACTAGGCCTACTGTACTGATATGTACATGTGTGTATATCCAGTCTATGAAAGTTAGGGCCACATAAGAGATGGTCAAGGTAGAGAAGTGGTCAACTATGGAGTTTCTATTGCATTTCCAATTTCAAGATCTGGAATCTTGTTCTTTTGTTTTTATTGAGGAAGGTTTTAGAGGCATTTTGTATTGGAGGCTGCTTATAGTACTTACAAGTCAAATCTGTCTACTGTTTTGGAAGTTGCATAGATAGATCCTATCACATTTTAGTTGACAATTCAATGATCACTTTCCTAACAGAAATACTGCAGTAGTTCTATATAAAATCTCACCTGGCATGTATGCATCCTGTTGGGTTTGTATACAAGCTCTATAAAACAAAGACAACAGCATCTGGATTCTCACTTGGCAGAGAGGAGTGAGCTCTGTAGATGGACAGTGGTTCATTCTGGTTCTAGGAAGACATTAATTTGCCACGAGAAAGTATGCTGTTTATCAGTGAAAGATGTTTGGCATGTCCATGTCTGGAGTCAATACATTTGCTTGTGCCTTAGTGAATAATTTAGTCCATAGAATAATGTTCTAAGAAAAGAAATCTTAAGATTTATTTTTTATTCTGAATTATAACTATATCACAGTAGAAAACTGCTTTTTTCCCTTAACTTGATAAGACTAGCTCTTCATACCTCAATCCAAGAGCTGGCAGCTTAATTTTTTGAGTACTTGGTGGTTTGGCTTGTGATTAGCTTCCTTCATCATTGTTTTTGGTCGTTTTCCATCTTGGGGCTATCTTTCTTCCATTTGCTTCATAGAACAAGCTTAAAAAGTCAGTGAAATCACTTTACTCACAGTGTGATATTGAGACAATTTGTCCAGAAAACAATTGACCATAGTGAGTCATTTTACTTTACTGTACTTTTGGTTTTAAACAACTCTTTCCTGCAGGAACAATACTTGTTAGAGAATAACATAAATTATCAACCCTTGTGAAACTAGTACAATGACTTAGATATACTGTCCTGATAATCATTTTAACTATTTCACAAGTTATGAAAACACTAATTTCTTTGTATTTCTCTATAACGCTTGAGAGTGTGGAAGAGTTAATAGTTTCATTAAAGTAATATACTTCACTAGGCAAACATATAAGTTCTTAGATCATATATACTTAGAAAATATGGACTGTCCATTGTCTGAAAATTATATCCTGGAAAATGTAAAGTCCAGTGTTTCCTGTCACCCTCTCACACAGGGGCCCATACTAGGGAGCATGAACTTTGAAAGCCCTTTATGTGATTTGCTTTCTTTTTTATTTGCAGTTTTTGGCCGGGGCCAGATTTGAACCCACCACCTGCAATATATGGGGCCAGCGCCCTACTCCTTGAGCCACAGGCACTGCCTATGTGATTGGCTTTTTATGTATATACAATTTTATGGGTATACTCTAGGATGGTGGTTACCACCATTTTATAGATGAGGAAAGTGAGGTTCACAGAAAAGGTCTAAGATGTCTCATTCAATCAACAGAACTTGGGTTTAAATCCTGACCTGTCCCATCACAAAAGCTACTTCCTCTATTAGATCAAGGAAAATATTGGAAATTATCACAGAATTTATGATATCTGATGATAATACATAAAAATGTATAATTCTCTAAGATAATCATAAAGAAAATATTCATGTGTCTTGAAAATACTGTTAGTGTACCAAAGAAAGATATAATATAAATGTCAGGGGAATGTGACACCAGCTTTTAATGAATTGTGACAAAGTCTCTGTGGTAAATTTTTCTAATTTAAATTTTTTATAACTAGTGAAATCCAAATTTTTTATAACTAGTGAAATCCAAATATGACCTGTGGGTACTTTTATATAATAAAAATTAGATTCAAAATATGCATACAATCGTTAATATAACATTTTAAACTACTATATATTCTTAAAAATAACAAAATCTGCTGCATGTTTTCCACAATGCCATAGATGTTAGCAAAGTATTGTATGATAATATAAATCCTCATATCATAGCAAGGCAGGTAAATGTAAATGCCACAGCTTTATCTTACAATATATTTTGTTGCACTTTTTAAGGGTTTGAGATAGTGTTCTGGTTTTAGTATCCTGCCATGTGTTCCTATCCCCTAGAATTCTCTCAAATAGGGAGCTGTATGTGGAAAGAATGGTAACCATGTTAAAAAAAAAAAATCACCTAGTGAGCAAGTTGGGCAGTCTCCAGGTACGTTAAAAAATATTGGCCACGTACGTGATTATAAGCAAGTAGGGCTCCAGGCATAAAGACACGGCGACCTGCGATCTTCAATAAAATATAGTCCTATAAGTGTCCTAGATTTGGACCCATCAGATTTGCAAATTTTCAGACTAGGGAGGGAGTTGAATTGGCAGCTAGTCCTGGCTAAGAAAATGCTTGAGAAAGCTGTGGCTGGTCAGGAAATAAAATAACCAGGTTCCCACTCTACTGTGTGTGCAAGTGTACTTTAACATTATGAGGTCTTTAAGACTGAATAATGTTCCAGAGTGTGTGTGTGTACAGACATACGCACGCATTCCATTTTCTTTATCCATTCATCCATCAGTGCCACCTGTGCTGTTTCTGTCTTGGCTATTGTGAATAATGCTGCAGTGAACGTGGGAATGCAGATAACGCTTAGAGATAAGGCGTAGTTAGATTCCCTTAGCCACTTAAACTATCTTTTTTTGTTATTTAAAATGCACTTCTTGAGTACCCATTCCATACTGAACACTGTATAGAGGATTATACGAAGACACAGAATTACATGCCTGCCATCACACCTAAGGGACATATAAGCCATATATAGCAGTAACCGCAGTAAAAAATGAATGTGATAAATGTCATGGGAAAAACCAAAGGATAAACTCTTATTTACAAGAGAGAGAATTATTTCAGCAATGTTTATTTCTTCATTCATTCAACAATATTTTTGGAATAGCTGTTATATGTGAGGCACTACAGGTTAAGTAGTGAACAAGGTATAGTCTCTACTTTAAAAAAGCATATAGTCTAGGTAAAGTTGGAATGGTGTTGGAAATGAAGGAAAATAGACAAAACGTGCTGGTACAATATACTAAATGCCATGATGGGGACAGAGCGCTAAAAAACATTTATTGAGAACCAAAAATGCTGCTCCTGTGTCCAGTAAGAGCATGACAACCTTACCACGATGTCCCCTGTGACTGCCAGCTCCTTTTGTCTTACTCTGATAGTGGGAGCAGTAGAAGGGCCTGGGCCCCATCAATCTGAAGGTAGGTATTTGTTCATCATCATGTCCTTGGCCACTTTCTTGGGACAGTCACAGATATGGTGTCCTAGAATACCACAATGGAAGCAGGTAGGGTGGGGGTAATGATACCCTACCTCCTCTGCCATTCATGGTAGGCCCTTTCTGAAGACATTCTTTCCTCAGATAGCCTGGTTTGATACAGTTTAAACATGTCTGGCCAGATGTCACATTATCACCAGAGGACAGTCATCTCATTTGTTTGTCTTGTACTGGGCCATGGGGACTGGCTGTAATAATAGCGCCTAACAATTTAGCATTTTGGCATTCCTTACTTGTCTGGTCGTTGAACACTGAGGTGGCCAAGTTCAGTAGCTGGTTTAAGTTACTTTGGGGTCCCATTGCTTTATGCTGGAGTTTCCTATAACTATCGGAAGCCAGTTGATTAATAAAATGAATATTAGGCATAATTCTCCCTTCTGCTGATTCAGGATCCAAGGTGGTATACTTTGGACTGCTTCTGCTAGTCTTCCTGTAAAGGAGGCTGAGGTTTCATCCTTACCCTGGGTCAGCTCAGCTAATTTGGAGAAGTTTATTGGCTTTATTTGTATTTCTCTCATGCCATCAAGAAGGCAGGTCTGGATGCTCTGCCAGGCTCTCCTGCTTCCTCCTCTAGTTCTACCTAGAGTCCGTGTAGAACGGCATTTACCTCATCAGCCAAATTCTGATTAGTAATGTGTTGTCTATCTGCCCCGTGCTATCCAGCTGTACCATTTTTCATCCTCACTACAACAATAGGACAGTAAAATTATTAGATCCTTCCATATCATGCAAAAATGTTAGTCAAATACAGAAACTCCTCCATAAATTTCCCAGAATCCACTGAAAAATTCTCTACTTTATCTTCACAAGTGTTTAAGATTGCCATGCTGATGAGAGTATGTACTTTTATAGCCTACTATCTATTATAGGAGGCTACCTCATGTAGAGGAAGAAAACTAAGGTAGACATCCAAAACAATGGTTCCAGTAGAGGGCTGAGGATGAGGCTGTGGTCTCTCCTGAACCATAAGCTGGCAGAGACTTCATCTTTGGTCCATCATTTTCTCCACCTAATACTTATTTTTTTTTCCTTCTGGAGTATACCATACGCGGTGTTGGCAAACCACCCAAGGGAGAAAATTTGGTGTTTTCCCCAGGCTGTTTCCACCAGCAGTCCTTTCTTCCCCAGGTGACATTTTTCTACAGAGAACTCACAATATTGAGGAATATCTCCTAAGTACATAAAGTCTTGAACATAGGAATCACCAACCCCTTACTCTCATTTCTATAAAAGAGTCTAAATGTAAAATGGTGCTATAACTCCCATTTATGGGCCAGACTTCACCATCTGGTAACTGATATTGAGGCCATGCTGTGTTACAAAAGAAAATTAATTAGACTTTCAAGGGTGTCAAATCCCAGGGTCTTCTAATTCTTTTTTTTTTTTTTTTTTTTCTGAGGCAGAGGCTCACCTTGGGTAGAGTGCTGAGGCATCACAGCTCAAGCAGCCTCAAACTCTTGGGCTTACGCGATCTTCTTGTCTCAGGCTCCCAAGTAGCTGGGACTATAGGTGCCCGCCATAACACCTGACTATTTTTTGTTTTTGTTGTTGCAATTGTCATTGTTGTTTAGGTGACCCAGGGTGGTTCAAACCCACCAGCCTTGGTGCATGTGGCTGGCACCATAACCACAGTGCTACAGGCGCCAAGCCAGGTCTTCCAGGTCTTTAAGAGGCATCCCAGGGGTGAGTTACTATTGAGCCTCCTTTATGTCCATGGAGAGAAAAGACAGAACCCCCCTACCCAGGTGTCCTCTTCCTCCTCTTGCTTTTTGGCCTCCATGGGCAACCCATTTGTAGGTTATTTAACATTCCTTTACTTTATAGTTGGGAAGGACTTTTAATTACTCACTAATTTTTTATTATCCCTAAATCACCAGCATCCTTGCTGGTAAGCGATTTCTTATCTAAGTTGGGAACTGTCTTAAACTTTTTGTAGGAGATTTTTTCATGGTAATAAAAGCAGAGTATCAGAGTGTAAATGACATGCCACTGATATAGATCCTGGAGTGTTGGGTATGGGGGGTACCAACCAGAGCAAGAAATGTGAAACCTGTAAAAATGTAGATTAGCCCTGGTACGGGATACAGCAAGAGGGAACAGTATTTCCTTTTTCCATAGGGGATTGGGGGGTCTACATCTAATTATACAACAACTAAAAAATATTGAAATGTGAGTGGAGCATTCCTATCCTTACAACACTCCCATTCTGCTGTACATATGTCAAATGGGAATTATAGGTTGGCCCAAGATCTAAAGGCAATAAATGAAATTGAGGTGCCTTTACATCCAGTGGTCCCCAAACCTTACACTCTAAAAGCTCAGATTTCTGCTGAAGCCCAGTATTACTCAGTCTTAGATTTAACTATGATGTTTTCTTTATTATCCCTTTATGCTAAATGGTGTAAATTTCCTTAATGAGGAAGGATTTAAGGTGTCAAAGGAAAAGGCTCAATTGTGAAAACTTGAAGTTACTTCCTTAGGCTTTGTTCTTTGCAGAGAGGCTCTCACATGATAAACTTAAGATAATTAGTTCCCTCACTAACCCCTCTATAAAAAACAATTTAGGGAGATCCTGAGAATGACAGGGTACTACTGGATGGGGAATCCTCAGTATGGAGAGTTTGCTAAGCCCTTATATAATGCTTTAAAGGGGAAATATTTGAAAGAACTGACATGGGGTGAGGAACAAGAAATGGCTTTGTAAACCTTGAAACAGCCCTTTTGGGTGCACCTATTCTAGGAATACCTGATTTGGAGAATGATTTCTTTTTATATCCTTTTATTAGGCCTATAAATATGATCATTCTTTTCTTAATGTTTGTACCCTGCCTGTTGAAACTCATTGTTAAGTTTGTGTCTTCTGGGCTCCAGCAGTTCCATGTTAAGATGATGGTGAGGCAGGGATTCCAGCAAATGCTGATGGGATCCACTGACCAAGTGACAAACTTATAACCCCGCAGTGCCTTTAGAGTAGGAAACCTGAGGAACATTCATCACAGGAAGGCGGACACCCCTTTCTGACAGCAGGAAATAGCCAAGTGTGGTTGCTGTCTACTTTTCCCTTCAAGATTTCAGGACCATATATACACAGGAGGAAAATGAGAAGGGACATAAAAAAGGGGGCTTTGTAAACCTTGAAACAGGGAGAGCCTGGTCTGCTGAACAAGGAATTCTAGAGATCTCATAGAAACATTCACCACTCAGCAATTCTCACTTAAAAAAAAAAAAAAAAGGAAACGGATGTGGGTATGAGGTAACATAGGAAACCAATGACCAAAAGGAAAGGACAATAATCAAAGACCAGAAGAAATGGGCAATAATGCCTGGAGGTACAGAGAAGCCAATGATGGAGTTACAACCAATTTCAAACTGAGAGGAAGAGGACATTTATACTGCTTCACTGCCTTTGGGTTCCTGTCTCTCACCTCTTCGCTTTCATATGAGGGACCCACCTCCACTCTCTTTGGAAGTGTTCTAAGCTTTCTCCTTGTTCATAAATAAAGTTTCTCTTTGCTAAAAAACCAAAAACAAAAAAACGCCTATTCAAAGCAAAACACTGGGGATATCTAATAAATAACAATGGAGCAGCTATATCACTTCAGAGACTGTCTATTATAAAAAAACATTTTTCTTTCATAGACATGTCAGGCTTATTATTATTTATATACATTATTTTAATTCATTTAAGATAAAACACTCAAAAATATGATTTACCTACTGAATAATTGCTGCATGATTGAATAAAACACAATTTCATAATTGTCTCCCATTGAAGAAAGAAATATGTTTATGATTGAACCTGACACATTTAGAAAATTAAGAAAAAGTGGGTTGTTGAGAAAATGTTATAATGAATTATATAGCTGTGAAAGCAGTCATAATAATTTATCAACCAGATGCTAGATAAATGTACAGTGAAAGCAAAAAGGCTGGGTACATATACAGACAGACGCACAAATACACAGGATGACTTTCTAGTAACTTACATCAAACATCACATATGCAAATATGTTAATAAAATAAGAATTCAGAAACCAAGGCATGGAAAGGGAGAAAGAGAAAATACATTATCTAGGAATATTGGTGTAGTTGTTAAAATCAAACATCACTTTGGTTCTGAGCCCCTGGAAATAAGAACAAAGACTTACCACAATTTCCTTATCACAATGCAAGGAAAATATAAATATCAATTGGTTCCAATAATTTCATAGAAAATTTTGGATTGGTTAAACTGGGGACAGCAGAAATTCTGAACTGTATCCATACAAAATTAGAAAGTTAAATATCAAATACCAAAGGTATATAGATAGAAATTCATAGATAAATACTTTTTTGGTCATAGAAGAAATAAGGAATTTTATAAAGCAATACATAATATATATTTATTTCTTTTTATTTGTTTAAATTTCAGATTGATGTGAATTAGATTATATTGTTTGCATTTGTTAGATAAAGTCCAACTTATAGGTGAGCCTTTCACCCAGGGGGTGTGCTGTATACACTTATCCTGGGTATTTGGAGTTGGTATGTTCTGTGCTATAGATTCATGATTTTTACACTGTATTCTATTCAACCTTTAGATTATAAATAGACTCAGAGTTATCTAAAAAGACAAAAGAGTAGGGCTCCAGGAATCCAGGAAAATACAACCTGACCTACTTCAGATTATCTTTGAAAATAAGATCACACTACAAAGGTTTTCTTTGGAAACCACTTACAGATACCATATTGTAAAATTACAATTGAAGAAAACTATGGTTTTATGGTCTAATCATTTTTAGATGAAAAGCTATACTGTGTGCCTAAATAGTATCAAAAAGTAAAATTTTTGTAACTATGAATTGCAATAGATTTTTTCTATGAAAAATTTTAAAAGCTATTTTATTTTGCTTCTTTACCAAGGTAAATTAAGCTTTAGAAAAGTCTGGATTCTTATATCTTTCATTGTAAAAATGGCTCAATGCATATGAAAGAAAACGATAATTTAAACTATCTTTGAGAGAGACAATATGCAGGCTGTTGAAATGCTACCTAGTAAATACCAGTAAAGTGGGGTCTGGGCGCGGTGTGGCCCTGTAATCCTAGCACTCCAGGAGGCTGAGGCAGGTAGATAGCCTGAGTTCAAGACCAGCCTGAGCAGGAGCCAGACCCTGTCTCTAAAAATAGCTGGTCACTGTGATGGGTGCGTGTAAGTCCCAACTACTCAGGAGGCTGAGGCAAGAGAATTATTTGAGTCCAAGAGTTTGAGGTTGCAGTGAGTTTTGGCCCCACGGTATCTATTGAGGGCGACAAAGTGAGACTCTGTCTCAAAGAAATAAAACAAATATAATAGAATAGAAATCATATATCATATCATATATATCAGTGAATAAAATAAATAAAATAAAATAAATGCCAGTAAAGAGGAAAACAAATATACTGTGAAAGCACATGAGTGGAGGGTCATGTCACATAGCCATGTCTTGGGAAGGAAAGAGGAGTGTCACAGAAGTGTTCATAGACCAAAAATAACCTCTTAACAGAGCATTAAATATTGTGTAAAATGGAGGAAAATTTTGAGTAGTGCTAGAAAATTTTAATATTACCATGTGGTAAGGGAGAGAATGAATTTGAACCCTACTCATTCCACATTTAAGATTTGTTCCTGGAAGGTACCAAAAGAAGGAATTACTTTAAAACACACTTAGAGTATGATATAAGGATGTCTTCATGACTAAGGGTATGGAGAAATTTCTTTAATAAGACGCCAAAAGCACAAACCACAAGGGAGGAAAAAAGATATATTCAATTGCATGAAAGTTAAGATTGTTCAGAGAAAAGTAAAAAGAGTAAAAAGCCACTGAAGGAGAAAATACATTTCCAATGTGTGTAATATTTAGCTAATGAACTAATATACAGAATATTGATAGAACTACTACAAATCAAAGAGAAAAACAACCACCTCAGGCATTTCACAAAAGAGCAAATCCAAATGCCCAATTACAATATGAAAATGTACTTAACCTTATACTATTATATCCCACATAATAATTGGGGTATATTTGGGGATTGGTGATATTTTTAAGTCAAACAATACTAAATGTTACTAAGAATTTACATCAATTGGGAATTTTCATTACATTGCAGGTGTGAATGTAAATTAGTTCATTTCTTTCTTTTAAATACTACAACATAGTATAGTAAAGTTATTCATACTCTGAAGTTCAGGGAATTCTATACATATGTCTTAAAAACTCTTTTAAATAGGCACCAAAGTAGTTATACAGGAATGTATATTACTACCATAGTTCATAATTCTAACACTGAGAAATAATACAACTACAAAACTCAAATTGTTTTCATAGTGATACGTTCATTCAATGAGTATAACTGTGAAAGAAGAAAATGAACAAATTATAGTGACCCTAAATGAGAGTGATGGATTTCACTCAGAGGGATAAAGCACTATGAGTAATTCTGGGGAAAAAAAAATAGTGCTATAGTATGCACTGGGTTGCTACCTTGGGTATAAGTTAGGGGTTGTTAAGAGAAGGAGCTTGGTTACTGTTGAAGTATTTACACATTATCTGAAGGATGTGTTTTGGTAAATACATTCCTATAATAGGATTTTTAAAAACTACAGTACTTATCATAAACACAAGTTTGTTTTTATGATAAATTGGGCTGACTTTTTGAAAATCTGTCTCTTTCACCAGACCATAACTGTACGAGAGCAGGACTGTGTCTTATTCACCATTCTTAGCACATTATGCTTCGTGCATAATCTTTGCTGCAAAAATATTTGTTCAGTTACATGAATAAATTCTACACACAGTGACAAACCATCAAAGAATATTTATATAGTACAAAGAATGCATGAGAATGATGAAGTTGTGCATCAGGAAGACGACTTCAATCTTAGCATTCATAATCTAATTTATGAGTAAATTTTAAAGTTCTGACTTAAATGACTAGATGGATGACAAGGTCTTTTGGTGAAATAGGTATACAAATAGAACTGTGTGCCTGTATTTAGGTACAATTCCTATTTATTCCAAATATAAACTTTTAAAAGTTGTTTTTAATGTATATTTAGGCATAAAATCTGTAGACAAGTATTGAACAGTGTATAGCTTATGAGAAATATGCTGTATCTTTCATATAACAGATGGGAAAAAACTGAGGCTTAAAAAGGATCAAATTGATCCAAGGCGTCTCTGTTGGACATCACACCCTTATAGTCAACTGGTTATTTCTGAAATAATATGAAAGTTATTTATTTATGGTATAACATTTAAATCTTCCTCATGATTATAACCAAAAAATAAATGAAAAAAACCATATTTCTTAGGTTCTAGTTATTAAAAGGGAAACTACTCTAGGTATTTCAAATAAGAAGTGGAATCATTATATAGCAAATTGGTCACAGAAGTGTTTGAAAGGCTAGAATAGCACAAGGAACATAGAAGCGATGATTTTGGGGAATCAAAGGTAATATTGATGAGCCTGCCTATGATGCGGCTGCCTGTGCTGTTGTACTGTTGGAGATGGCCTTGCAATCAGCCATTGATTCAACAAAGAGATGTCACCTCCACCCTGGCTAGAACTGCTGTAAATGGTTTCAGCTCTTCTCAGGTTACCTGAACCGGGAATGAATCCCTTCAGCACAGCTAATATGATGGCCACTGCCAGGAACTGTCATCATGCTGAAAGCTGAAGCAGAAAATGTTCTTCTTTTTTTTCTGCCTTCTTAGTTCCTTCCAGTGCCTCCTATTGCCAAAATTTAAGGAAAGTCAGGCTATCAAGGAATCCTTGAAAGCATTGCTTACTGGAAATCGGTTTCCTCAATTTGAAGAGTATGGATATGGATCTGGGAAGCAACTGGCATAGATAATGTTTCATACTAAGTGGACTGTGGAGTATGTCTTCTCAATATAATCTCAGAGATCCTGTTTATATATGATATAGCTCACTAAAAATATACAACCAATGCTATTTTATCATTAAAAAAAATGAATGATGCTACTCTAGAAAGTACATAATGAATTCACTTCAAAATTGTTTTACTTAACAAAATTCATTCAAAAGCAAAAGGATCTTGTTGCTACAACTTTTAGAAGTATGAAGCAAAACTCTGCACTTCCCTTCAAAATTTAAAAGATAAAGAAAGTGATCAACTGCAAACAACCACCTTTAAATACTATTAGTATGTAAGTGTTCATTTCTTAGGTATATTTACTTCTTCTATTTATATGCACCAGTAGCAACTTAATTCTTAATGACTTTGCTTCAGTAGAAGAATCTGATGGCCAAAAAAAAAGAATCTGATGGCCCAGCATGTTGGCTTATGCCTATAATCCGAGCACGCTGGGAGGCCAAGGGAGCTGGGTACTGGGGCAGGGGCAGGCTCCCAATGTTCAACTACTTGGGAGGCTGAGGCAAGAGGATTGCTTGAGCCTAAGAGTTTGAGGTTGCTGTGAGCTGTGATACCATAGCACTCTACCAAGGGTAACAAAATGCAACTGTGTCAAAAAAAAAAAAAAAAGGAAATCATTATAATCTGATGAAAAAGGATATCATAAAAATGGAGATATTCTGTGAATATCTTAAAGAAACAGGATATTAAAGCATAATTTTTGAAATTCAATTTCTATGGTAAAATAAATATGTATATTTAAAAACTATATTTAAATTATTTATTATAAATGTTTATGATGAAAGTTAGAAACAGGTAGAATTAGCTTAATGAGATCAAGGGAAGAGACTGCTTTGCATAATCTAATCATAAATATATAGTCAGGATGGCTGGGTAAACATCATGCCTGTGTCATGTGTATGTATGCGTGTATATATATGTATGGGTGGGTAGTTTTCTCTGTCTCTATTTTTTTATCTCTTACTGTATTTTTTTCTCATGTTTTCATTTTTGCTATTCCTATTATCTGAATCTCTGATAAATGGCAATTTAGAGTTTGAGTCTTCATAACTTTAAGATCAAGAGGAAAAGATTCCTTTCTGCAGCTTGATTTTAACAAACCTTAGTAGTTAGATTTGGCCAAATTTTAGCTGTGGGGCCAAGCCCAGGTAAAATATGGTTGAGAGCCAGGAATACTATATTTGACCTCACATGGGTCTAGTATCCACTCCTTCCTATTATAGAGGGGAAACATTTTCCATAAGAAGTGGGAAATCATACTGACATAGCATCCTGGGAAATCTTTGAAGAGTCTGTATTACCCCAAATAATGTCTAGTCTCTGTAAGAATTTCAATTTCTTATTCAGCCTTCATGCTAAAAAGATTGCTTAATGTACCCTTGAAATTTTTTTAAATGTGAATCTCATATTAATTTCATACTTTAAGTATAGTTAGCAACAATCATAACTGGGTATTTGTATATTGCTTTTTCTTTTATATATTATTTTATAAAATATATGATATATATCAAGTCTCTGAGCTTTAGATCACATGGCTGAAAGGTGGCCCAGCACTGGAACTGTAGTATATTTTATGTGGTGTGTCCTTTGCCCCACTACACAAATGTAGAAAATTTGAGCCAGTGGACCAGAAATTTTCTGTTGTATATTATAATTAAAATTACAGTTTTTAATAAATGTGTGGTAAATAAATTTAGTGATACGTTAACTTTCTGAGAGCATATTATTCATGCATTAAAATTTTCATGATGTAAATAGTAAAATAATTTCTTAGGATTCTGATATGTTTGTGTTAAATTATTAAATTTAATATTTAATCATGTGTATAAACCCATTTATATTTCAAGTATATACATGAACTAAAATACTTTACTGACTTTTGAGTTTTGTTAATATTTTTATATATGACTGCCATTCTCCCCCCCAAAATGACAG
>CAUYQV010049184.1:0-29027 GCA_963574575.1 Galagoides demidoff | reverse complement strand
GCTGGGACCACAGGCGCCCGCCACAACGCCCGGCCATTTTTTGGTTGCAGCCATCATTGTTGTTTGGCGGGCCCGGGCTGGGGATTCGAACCCACCACCTTAGGTGTACGTGGCTGGCGCCTTAGCCGATTGAACCACAGGTGCGGAGCCAACATACTAATCTCTTAATACACCTTACCTTATTTTTATTCTTGACACACACACACACACACGGCCCTTTCCCTAGGACCTCCACTAACTGACCTTGACATGATTTATGTCTGTTCTCTCAAGTAGGTGCAGGGGTTACCCAAACAGGAATTTAGTTCGGCTTTGGAAACCACTGAGGTTTTTATTTGAGGAATGAGCATATTTTCTTTCTTAAGGATGTTCGACTTGGGCTAACATTTGAATATTTTGCCCTTCCTGGGCAATGGATTTCAGAAGGTAGAGTCCTACAAATGTACTCAAGGCCCTGCCTCACAGGTGTACAAAGACTTATGACAACAAGGCACTTGGATGGACATGCCTCACTGTGGTGGAATCTTTTCTCCAAAGCAAAGTATAATAGAACCTGGAAACTGAAGGCACCATTGTATGGGTTGAGCACATCCTTCCTTTTCTCGCTTAACCTGAGTATCTACCCCATGCAGGGAGGCATTTGGGTACCATGTGTCTAAGTTAGAGGGCTCCTGACTCCTCCAGACGTCAACTAACTTTATCTCCCATGGGCAGAGGCTAATTCACTGCCCTCCCTCTCCTGAGAAAGCCACGGTTCTCTCGGCAAGTAGCACGTGCAAGTTTACCAACTGCCCAACACCACTTGTATTTTCAGCTACGTGCACCCAAGTCTTACACAAAGTGTTGCTTTGCACTACTTAAAAATATACTACCATGGGTTAAGTCACTGCCAGGAGAGAAGGAATAGCTGCAGATTTCCTATTCCACAGAAGTCAAACCTTCCTAAATGTTTCTGGACAAATCATAGCAGTGTGCCACGTTCAAAAGAGTTCAATAGGGTGAGGGAAAATGTTAACCAATCAACTTCAAAAGGGATTTACAGAGGAGGATCGAGTTTAAAGGTTAATTCTCTTCTGTCTCAAAAAGAAAAAAGGAAAACCTATTAGGGATAATAATCGCTTCAGCTAGAAAGATGCCTATGAACTTGGTGTGTGTATCATTGGGATACTTCTGGATATAAAACCAACAACAGAAGCAACACTAAGTGGCTTTAACAGTTAAGGGCACTGTCACTTCCCGTAACAAGAAGTCCTGGGTAGAGTGGCTGCAGAGTCGGTTAGTTCTGTGACTCAAGGACTCTGTTGTCTTCAAGGACCCAAGTTACTTCTCTCTCCACCCCCTTGGCCTGCATCAGGATGTTGGGTTTTGTCTGGTTTCCCGCAGTCATTAGATGGCCGCTGCAGCTCCAGACGTCCCATCCCCACAAGCCATCCAAAAGTCTGAAGACCTCAAACTTGGGTCACCCCTGCGAGAAAGAAAAACCCTTCCAGCAGACTTCTCTCATGCCTCAATGGCCTAAATTGGGTCACACACCCATTCCTAAACCAATCACTGCCAAGAAGGCTAGAATCAGCACTGTCCGGACTCTATCTCTAAGCCGGCGGGGGAAACCCAGACTCTGTACACAGTGCTTCTGACTTCTGAACAGAGCCATAGTTTGTTGCAATAAGGGAGGGTCGGGGGAATCGAATGTCTGTTTGGGAAACAGCCCAACAGCATCTACAGTAGTCTCCAGCCCTCCGGGGGGGCCTAACAATCTAAACTATATAACTGGCCAGAAAGGCATGCAAAAACCATCCAGATAATGCAGGTCTGGTATCTCACCACAATCTTCACAGGGCAGGTATTACTGTGATTCAATGAAAACTCCAGGCTTCCTTTAACTCTTATGGTGGTAAATACCTGACAGACCTGTCTCCAGTCCCTATTCCCGGCCCATGATAGGCCACACTGGTGGATCTCTAAATTCCTTTTGCTGAGCTTGGATCCCACACAGCACTACAGACAGTTATCATTTGATTAGGTATGGCCCACGGGGTGATATCTATTCGCCAAAAAGCAGGTGCCAGTTTGAGTGAGTTACCCTCCAGCAGTTCTTTTTAGGGTCCACTCCTGCCTCTTCAGGAAATGCAAAACCTAAAGCTACAAATAAACCACAGCCTTAGTAAGCAATATTGCCAGACCACTGGATCAGCCTCCAAAAGGTTATTAAATAGCATGGCCCAGCTGCCAAAGCCTTCTGAGGCTTGGCATGCAAGTAGGGGCTCCCCTGTGGGGACTGCTGGCTGTCCCTGTTCAGTTATAGATCAGAATTTCCAGCTCTGCTACTCTTCAGCTTCCCATACTCTTCTGCCAAGAAAGCGGAGGCACAAAGACACCAAAGCAGGAGCCAGGGGGCCTGTGTCCATCTAGGCTCAGTCTCTACTGGTATTCCCATGGCCAAGCTGCTTCACTGAAAAGTACACCAATTAGGCCACATTTAAAGTCGTTTTCAGTTCTAACCTCAGATTTCAAGTCAAATTTTCAGAGCTTTGGTATTATATGCATAATCCCTGGCACAAAGAAGGTTGCCCATACATGTTTAAAGGAAGATAAGAAAGAGAACTGGTTTGGGGGGAAAAAAAAGAGCCTCTTAAGTAGACGGTCAGCAGGAGATACCCTAAATGTGGTAAGGAGTACAAGCTCCCCAAGACAGAATTAGTAATATACCAGGATGCATACTTCCTTCCTAGAGACCAGCTGATAATTCAGGGCTAAAAATCAGTGGGCCCAAAATTCTGCTATTTGTTGTCTGGGTGACCCTGGACAAGTTAAGCTTTCTGTCTCATTTATAAGGTTCAGATAGCATAGCACTAACACAATATGGTTGTTGGAATAATAACTCAAGAGCCTGTAAGAACTTAGAACAGTGCATGGTGCATAGTAAGTGCTCAATGAAATTAAATATTATTACTACTATTCTTACCACTAATATTTGCCTATGGATCATTCGACCCAAGAGGGAGGGGATTCTCATGCCTGGTCGAATGGTAGAAAAATATTTACTAAATGAAGGAATGAGGTAAAACCAACTATTTTTTTCTTTTAGGTCTCTTTCCTCTTTCTGCACTCTGACGGGTTGGCATGCTCTCCTCTCAACCTAGATTTTATACCATGGGTAAAGGGATCTACAGGTGATGAACTTTCTATACATTCCGCTTGAAGCAGGAATGTTTCAAAGTTGACTATGAAAACCTTAAGTATGCAGGGATTTTTTAATCCTTAAAGCACCTACTAAGAAAACTACAAAGAGATAGAGTCAAAGCACACACAATAGGTAAAACAGAATGTTAGAAGATGCTTGAATAATCAAAAAGGCAGAAAAGGAGAAAAAGTAAAAAACAGAACAAATAAAAAAGTAGAACCTAGAGCCATATAGAGTAATATCGATAATCACATTAAAAGTAAATGGTCTAAACACACCAGTTAAGACATAATAGATTGTTAGGACAGACAAACACAATGCAACCATGTGCTGTTTACAAGAAACTCACTTAGAAAATGATACAGGTCGGTTAAAATTAAATGTATGGACAAACACAAGATGTAAACATGTATCAAAAGAAAGCTCACATGGCTACAATATCAAATAAAGTAGACATCAGAGCAAAGAAAATTACCATGGATAAAGAGGGATATCACCAGTTTTACACTTCCGTATAAAACATCATAAATAAAACATAAAATAAAAGATGATGTTTCTAATGGGATGGGCACAATTCAGGAAGATACTCTGCTCCCCACCCCAGGACTCTACCTACTCCAGCTGCTGGAGAGGTCACTAGTAGGCCCTGGTTTTCACTCCCACTCTGTAAGTTGTTATCTTCACTCACCCTCAAGTTTTCCCAATCTCAATTGGCTTTTGAAAGAAAATAACCCCCAGGCTTGGCGCCTGTGGCTCAATCAGCTAAGGCGCCAGCCACGTACACCTAAGGTGGCGGGTTCGAATCCCCAGCCTGGCCCGCCAAACAACAATGATGGCTGCAACCAAAAAATGGCCGGGCGTTGTGGCGGGCGCCTGTGGTCCCAGCTACTTGGGAGGCTAAGGCAGGAGACTCGCTTGAGCCTAGGAGTTGGAGGTTGCTGTGAGCTGTGATGCCATGGCACTCTACCCAGGGGGATAGCTTGAGTCTCCGTCGCAAAAAAAAAGAAAAAAGAAAATTACCCCCAAAGTGACAAGAGTCAGGGACCTTATTGGAAAAGCCATCTCTAGCCTAGTACTACGCAATCATTGTTTGGGGGTGAATTCTCAACTCTATATAGCATCATACCATACATGAGACTCTACATTCATGTTGGTAAGGATGTGAGAGAAAATTCTCTCAGTATTCTTCCTCCTTCTCAGATATAGTTCTCCCCCAAAGAAACCATATAGGGAACAAAAAAATAAAGCAAAAAAACCCTCTAAAAACCAAACGATCCTGCCTGAAAGAGTTCTGGATTATGTTTTCTGCTTCTGTGACCTTGGCAGGATCTGGTTTAAACAGCCCCCGGCAGCCTTGTGTGCGCGGTTAGAACGCGCTGTCTGCCGTCTCGCTTCCCAGACTCAGCTCCTCACAGTCTGTTTAACACTTACAACCCCCATGCTGCTTGCCCGCTCAAATGTGTCATCTAGCAGTGTGAAAATATTGAGACTACTATGGCCCCAGCAGCCCTGGGCAACTCTGATTCCGCCCAATTCCAAAATAAAAAGGCTTGGTTTGCGCTCCGGCTGGTCCTGCTGTCCGGGTTGCAGACAGGCTGGACTGGCAGTGAGAGTCAGAAGTCAGACAGATGGAGGAGTCATGTGGCCAGAGACTGGCAGGAGGCCCACCCAGTATCCTCCTTCTGGAAAGGCATCAGCCTCCACAGTCAGGCAATCTTCTTTCTTCCCAGGCTTCCAGTTTCAAGAGTGATGAAATGTGTTATCAAGGGAGAACTTGCTTTTTGACTGTGAGAAATCCTGCAGTGACAGTCCCCATCCACAGCCTTAGTATGAGGGACAAGACTTGACAGCTGGAGAGAGACCTGTGTGAGGCTGGCTTTGATGCTCACTGGCTTTGTCAGGGCAGGACGCTTAACCTCTCAAAGGCTATTGCTTCCTCTGAACGATGAGGGTAACAGTACCTGCCCTTACTGGCATTGTGAGGATTCAATGAGGCATTGTACGCAAAGTTCTTGGCACTGAGCCTGCACATAGTAACTCCTAAATAAACAGTTTCTGTTATTACTGCAATGGGATCATTCATTCCTCCAGAGCAGAAGCCATTTCTTTTGTGTCCTCCATGATGTTGGTCACACGGCAGGCATTCAAGGAACCCTTCCTTGTTGGCTCAATAGCCACACTGTCTGGATCTAGTTAGCTGTAGGTTCTTCAAAAGGAACATTTCATAAATACCCCTCCTTTGCTGGTTTAGTTCTGAAATGGAAAGCAAATTAGCCACTTCGCCATCCAGAATCCTGCAAACATATGGTCTCTAATATTATCACACCTTCCATGTGCATCTGCAGCCAATTAAAAACAAGAATCTGTGAGCTAGACTTTTCTATAATATAATATTTTTCACCAGGCAGCTCAGGCCAAACAGTCTAACTAAAACTTCAAGCATGTCAAGGGAGCACGGAGTTGGAGATAGACTGGAAGAAAGAGATGTGACATTTTAATTCATTTGGCATAATTTAAGATACCATTAAGACAGAAATAAATCCAGTCTGTAAGCTATTCAGGGCCTAAATGGCTCCTTCCCTCAAACCTTTAATCTGAACATTTAAGAGGCACTCTAAAGAAGTGTTTTTCTTCCGGAGAAGAAAGGTTCCATTAGAACAAATATGTGTATACAGTGAAGTCAGTGAAAATAACAAATAATAATTGCTCTAACAGCAGCGGCTAAAAGATACTTTCATTAAGGGTCTGTTGAAATCCTTCCATTATAGAAGTTACCATTGCCCCCTCCCCCAATGTGGCAGACACGTTTCTCTATAAGACTGGCTTCCCATTCTACCTTTCTCTTCAGATCTCCCAAGTACCTTGTCTCCACAGCATCCCCCTTCCTCTTATAGCTACAGCCCACCTATGGTTTTCAACCCAGGAAGGCTTCCTCCCAATGTGCGGAAAGCACGTGGCTCTGGACTACAGTGATTGGTTCAGTTATGGGCACATGACCTAAAGTAGGCCAATCAGAGCTAAGGAGACTCAAATCCAGAATTTTCTGTTGGAACTATCACGGAATCCAACTTCCTTCTTTTCCTCTTAGGCTTCAAAGCTGGGGCTGCTACAACCAGTTTACAATCACAGCAGAAAGGTTGCCAGGTAATAGAGCCAACCCAGGAGCAGGATTCAGAGAAAGGAAGCAAGAGAAACAGGGTACTGAGGACACCACCGAACCCCTGAATCAAAGCACAGCTGAAGCCAATACTACTTCATGGATTTTACATAAGCCAGTAAATGTCCTTTACTTAAATGGGTTTGAACTGTGTCTGCAGCCTGCAGAGAGTCCTGATGCAGAAATTTTAAAAAGAAGTACACTTGGCTCGGCGTCTGTGGCTCAATCGGCTAAGGCGCCAGCCACGTACACCTAAGGTGGCGGGTTCAAATCCCCAGCCCGGGCCCACCAAACAACAATGATGGCTGCAACCAAAAAATGGCCCGGCGTTGTGGCGGGCGCCTGTGGTCCTAGTTGCTTGAGAGGCGGAGGCAGGAGACTCGCTTGAGCCCAGGAGTTGGAGGTTGCTATGAGCTGTGATGCCATGGCACTCTACCCAGGGGGATAGCTTGAGGCTCCGTCTCAAAAAAAAAAAAAAGGAAGTACATTTATAAGAAAAAACTTTATGGCTTCTGAGCGCCAATCAAATTACTTGGAATACAAGAATGGTGCAACAGATTCCCAGAACTCCTACCCATCTACCGGGAAATATAAGCACAGGATTCGTCATTTCTGACCAAGTGGCTGCTGTCCTGGAAGTACCAGGGACCTCACTTGGCAAATACCGCTCAGATAAACAGGTCTTGGGTAATGACAAAGCGCTGGTACACACGAGGCCTAACCTGTGGTCCCTGCTGGGTAAATTCTTCACCAGGGACCTCAAATAAACCCTTTTGCACTGCACTGTCTTCCATAGGACAACCAAGCCTTCTGCCTATAACATAGGGCGGATACGAGGCAGTAGTGCCTGGTATTAGGAACGTGGGCTTTGTGCTGGTAGACCTGGGTTCAAATATCTAGGCCTCCCTCAACCAGCTATGTGTTCCCAGACAGGAGACCTAATCTCTCTGAGCCACAGCTTCCTCATCTATAAAAATGGGAATAAATATGAATATTGTTGCATAGGGTTGTTTTAAGGATTAAATAAGGTAAAGTGTATAAAGCATATAGCAATGTGCCTGACATACAATAAAGACAATAAATGGTAAAATAAAAGGCTATGAGATCAAATGCAAAAGAATGTAAAAGTACTTTGTAAAAACCATAAGGCACTGTACCTATATTAGGGATTACCGTCATCACCTCTCACTCCTAAAATGACCATGGTTATAAGTTCGTAGTGTGGGGTAAAGGCAATAAACTCGATGCAATGAATTCAATCAATAAATTACACCCAATAAGAAGGAGAGAGAGAGAGAGTTGTCGATGGGGCACAGGGGTGCAAGCCCCATGCAATAGCTGTCATTTTATCAACAGTTTAGCACACTCTCCAAGAAATATGTCAGGGCAGTTCATGGAAAATGCTATCAATAGCGACCTGTTAAATGTTCCTCTGGAGGCCTGGAACTGTTCCCAAACTATGTGCAGTCAGGCCCCTTCTGAACTTTTCCAGAGCTACATCTGCAAAAGTACAAGTAAGATCCCCTTCCTGATTTTTCAATTTCTTTTAACAACTTCACAGGCAGTATGCAAATGTGTTTCTTTATGAATGAGAAATTTCAGTTGCTGAACTTGGCAGCAGAGATTTCCAAGAAACCCAGCCTTGCAGCAGACCCCCTCCTATGTTCCACTGGCACATACCATAAAAGGAGGCCGTGCTGGGTTTCAAACGGGCTGCCTGCAAGAAAGAGACAGGCACGCTAAAACCAAAAAGATATTCCTTCCAGGTGTTGCAGAAGAAAAAGTCCCTCTGACCCAAGGGACTTCGCTTCTTTTATAGTTTGGAGGCTTTAAAAAAAAAAAAATACACAGCAAACCTAAGTAGTGTTCACCACAAACATGTAAAAGGATTATTTCAACTCACCTATGTATTGCTTAACACGGAAAAAATGAAAGGTTGAAAATCAGGTCCATAAAACGTAAAGAGTCTTGGAAAAATGACCCCCATAGACATTGCAGTACTTGTTCAGGAAAATAGATAGACTGTTCTCTTACTCTCTTTTCTAACTGCAGCCTGTATACCAACCATGTGTGTTTTGGACTCCGTCCCACCCTACCATGATTTCCTGTCTAAGTCTGGGTCCCATGGTAACTGGAGAAATTTGGCATGCCGGCCCCAAACGCCATAACTAGCCATGTGAAGGATGCCAAGGGGGTATCTCTTCCACCACAAACACATCTCTCTCCTGGCTCTGCAGGAAGGTTACTGTCTTCCTCATAAATTCTTACTAATAAAAGTCTTCAGTTTATAAACAGACCTTTCCAGCCAGCTTCTTTTACTCACCTCCAAAAGAAATGAGAACATTTTGCACAGTCAGGAGACCCACACATTCAAACTCACATCACACAGGGTAGAAGGGCTGCAAGATTGCTGAGAAAGAGGGAGAACAAAAACCAAACACACAAAACACCCATGGCTTTGCCATTAGCCAAAGAGTCAAGTAGTTCAGTAAGAGCCAAATCTCATTTAGGCTGTGGACAGAAGTTATCCTGGGACATGTATTTCCTGGTGAGAGAGAATGACATGTCTATCCCGGTATGAGTCACATGTTAGAGATGTCTGAGGGCTAACTTCTACTAACCTTTCAGATCTCAACACAAATGACCCTAGGTCCAGGACGGTGATAACCCCATGCCCCTAATCTGATTTAGGGGCACAGCCTTCCAAGTGTTGCCCATGGCCTCCATTACAACTGCTGGGCTAGTCCTGCCCTCCAACTTGAAGGTTCTGAAGGGCAGAGACCGTAACTTTTCACCACTATTCTGATACAACACTTGCCATTAAAAAAAGTGCTCCAGATGGCCTGGGAGCAGACCTAGCCTTAGCCCACATTGTAATTTCAGGGCATTCACGCCCATAACCTCTCTCGACCTCCTGCCTCCTCGCTGCCACCATCACCTGCACAGTTCCAGCTTCTCCTTCAGGAAGGCCTAACCCTCAGGAAAGGATACGCCACAAATCATGCTGACTACAGTCAAATGGACTCATACATCCCTAAGTATTACCCTCCCCAAATGCAATTCCTGCCCCAGACACACTCAGGGCACTGTGCTTCCCCAGCCCTTGACCTAAAGAATTAAAATTCTAACTGTAGGATTCTAGCCAATTGCCAACGTAGATATTGTCTTTTGCTTTGTTTTTATGAGGAGGAGCTAGAAAAAGTGTCTCCTCCTGCTGCATGTGAAACCACACAGTGACTGACTCCAGGCCCTTCAGCAAAGCTGGCATGCAGGGACCCCTGCCTAGGGGAGGTGGTCCCGCCTAACCCACTATTCAGCAAGGCCTCTGTTGATTTTGCTAATAGCGCAAACAGACTCTCTTTGAAAAAGTGGCAAAAGCAGCAGAACGCTGCTTTCCTGCCCATTTCCTCTGCCTTATTAAGCAAGAAGAACTGGTTTGAGTAAGAAATCCTGAAAGCCACTGATGGAACAAACTCTGAGGGAAAACGCCTGCTTTTTTCCAGAGAAGACTCTGAAGTCAACAAAAGCTATAAAACTGACCTTGTTAAGTGTCACTTGTTTCACAACTATTTTTCTAATGATTTTACCTGTGTTGTCTTATTTGAGTCTCTTAACAGCACAAGCACTACATTTTCACTTTTAAAAATATTCCTGTTAAACTCAGAAAGGTTTAATAACATACCTACCTTCACAAGTTCAAGAATAGGCACAACTAATGAACGGTGACAAAAGTCAGGAATAATAGTTACTTGAGGTAGGCACTAACAGGGATTGGCCATGAGGGCCTTTCCGGGACAGGAGGGTTTTAGATCTCAGTTTTGAGCAGGATAGGTTATGCTGCAGGCGGATGTCTGGGTAAAAACTCACCAAACGATGCACTTAAGTTCTGGCCTTTATATATCTTGATTTAAAATGCACGAAAAATAATGCCTCTCCACCTCAAATCACACAATGAAGATGCCAGAACTGAACCAAGATCTCTCTCAACTCCAAAACCTATGCTTGTCTCCTCCACCTTGGTGGATTCAGACGGGAGGGGCAGGATGCCAGGGAACTAGAAGCACGTGCCTGAGGTGTCCCAAACAACTCCAGGCTTCCTCTTTCCATGGAGGGAAGGGAACCACAGGTGAAAAGCCGCAGGCAAAGGTCACCAGGCTGGGTGGTAGCAAAGGAGGCAGAAAGGTCTAGGATCACACCCAGGCAAACACCATCAGATCCAACCCAAATGTTTCCTTCCAAGGGAAGGAAAATCTCCCAGCTATGGTGAATGAAAGCCTTTACATCTGGCATAGCAAGGACAAAAACAACTCTGTCTTTGTTCAGCTCTTTTACAGCTTATGCCCAAGACCTAAGAACCTACAAAACAAGGCAACTTAAATATCCCGACTATTCTGTGTTCCCTTGTGGAAGCCACTGTGGCCGGGGAAAGAAAAACTCGGGTCTCAGGGCTTTCTGCACAGATGACCAGCAATCCCAAGGTGCATGAATGGTGGCCTGTGGCATGGTCCAGGCGGTTGGTGGCATAATAAGCAGCAGCTACCTCCTACTGAGAACTCACTGATTTTTTAACCCCAGGTGCACGAATTGGATTTACCATAATCTTTGGTTCATGACCACATTTAATTACTTGTAATAATGTGAATTAATTTCCCAAACAAAAGCGAGAGCCTTGATAATCATCTACCTACGTCTAAACCATATGATCCTCCCTCCCCTCTCCCCCATGAGACAAGGATTATCCAAGTTTCCCATCCCCCCACTGGCCCTTTTTCAGTGTTATTAATATCATACCCGGAATGTACTCCTTCTGAAAGTTAAAAAAAAAATGTTAACTTTATAAAAATTATATCATGCTGCGCATAAACTTTTGAACTGATTTTTTTTTTCACTTAATTGTATTACTGGGGTTTATTCATTCAGTGCCAGCTGAGCCTATGACCTTATGAGAGGTGTTGCTTTCCTGGTTGCACTTCACCTTCACAATACCACAAGGCAGGTCTTACTGTTATCTCCACTTTATAGATTAAAAACAAAACAGGCTGAGGCGCCAGCTCAGGGTCACATTTAAAAAGCAGCTTCACTGGGGTTAAACTCAGATCTGTCTCCAAAGGACTAGATCTCTCTGCTATCATACTCAGGATGTGCTAGCATGTGGGTGAGCTCCCTCTCCTCACCAAAGACACATGGCCAAAGTCGCTATTGTCATCATCGCCCATCATCATAATGACTAACATCCTGGATGCTCATGGACACCAGATGATGTTTCAAACATTTTAGAAGATATATCTCATTTAGTCCCTGTGACTACTATATGATGGAAGTAGTATCATTTCCATCTTACAGACAAGGAAACTGAGGCATGAAGAGGTGAAGTCATTGTCAAGCTGAAGTAGCATAGGAAGTCAGGCAGTGCAATCGTACGCCCACATCCTCAGGCACAAAGCTCTACCACTCACAGTCTATAGAAGAGGAAGGCCACAGAAGTACCAGGGGCCAGATGAAGATGGATGCTGACCAAGTGGAGGCCTGTGCTGAGCTTGCACTCTGGGCGGTGACTGCAGCACTCCTAGAATCTGACTTATTTATTGAGGAGGGCCCTGACTGTAGGCCTCTGTCCATGGAAAGGAGCTGCATGCAGGAGCTGAAAAGGAGGGGCGGAGAAGAAGAGGGGTGCAGAGAAGACCAGCAGACCAGAACACAGAGAGCCTCAAGGAGGAAGGGCGTGACTGACTGGAGGGTCTGGAGGGGGATGATAAGGTTCTGAAAGCCAAGAGCTGGAAGGGCCAAGGGGCAGAGCCAGGAGGACAGTTGGCATAAAGCATATTTCTTGAAAGACTGATATTCTACTTATAACACAGAATCACAGAATCCTCATTTGACTCATTCCCAATAACCCAATGATTGTGATTCAGACTCTCAGCATGGAAGGAAGGCATGGGTTTTGAGGGCTCACTGTGCTAATCTCAAGTGTCTACTCTGCTGTGTGTGTAACTTTGGACAAGCCATTTTAATTGCCTTGAAGCCTCAGTTTCCTCATCTGTAAAATGGGGACAAATACTGTGACCTTCAGTTCACAGTCTATAATGAGGATTCCATGAGATAATGCGTGCAAGCCACTTGGTTATCTTGCTCATCTTATAGTAGGCACTCAACAAAGACCAACCTATATTCTTATCACTGCCTCCTCACAGTTAGTTGAGAGGATTAAACAAGGCAGCAGGCAATTAACACTGGCTGTTGTTACCTTTTCCAAAGCAACACCTCCCCTTATCTTCCCCCTGCTCAACACTCTGACCACTATATCTTCATGTCACTACTCAGAGGAGACCCTCAAAGACTAGCCTCTCTGCCAGGCCTTTCCATTAGAGGAACCCAGCAAAAAAACCCACCTCCCAGTGATACAGGATGAGATTCACAAATCTGCCTGTTTATCTGGAATCACCTCCGGAATAGTCTAAAGAAACACAGATGTTCTTGCCCTACTTTTAGAAGTTTTTACTTAATATACCCAGAGTGAGTTCCAGAATATGAATTTGTAAAGCTCTTCAAAATGTTTCAGTGATCAGCCAGGCCTGAAAATGACAGAGTTAAAAGGAAGAGATATGTGAGTTCAAGCTACAGGTCAACACACACACCCCGTACCACACACTGGGTTCTTTTAGCTTTGAGGGGCCTACTGATAATGGAGGAGACCACAGTACAGATAACAAACAAAGCGAGTATTTGGCAAGAAGAGACAGCGTTACCCATTAACCAAGAGTGATCTGTCAGTGCCAGGGAAGCCACACAAAGGGCAATGATTTGGTCAGCCTGGGAGGGCCCACAGGGGCGCTCAAGTCACACAAATGACAGCATAATAAGGCAATATCCTGGCCTCATGTCCTTCCTTTCTTCTCTTAGAAACTTCTCTTTGAGATTGGTGCCTCCCTCCATAGAACCATCCGGAAAGTAAGAAAAAATCATCGTTTCTCAGCAGCATTTGGATTCCCTCAACTGAAGCCCATCTCTTGTAACAGTTGTGATGAAAATTACCGGATTCCCTACATACAATTCCAAGTCATCTGGATTTCACTACAAGCGGCAGATTTAGCACATTCTGGATGCTGGCAGATGAGTGGCAATTGCATAAATAGATGGGTGCTTCACACCGCAAATTAATCCTATAGAAATAACCCAGCTCTGATTATGCTGTTTGGGTGGTGCCTGTCATGGAACAGCAGTAAGGAAGCAAGCTGCTGGTGACCACACGCAGAAATGGGAACCACAGAGTTATGCTTTCTATCCCCATACTTCCTCCAGAAAGAAGGGAAGGGAGGACAGGAGATAAAGAGACCACATGGAGCCCATAACATGCAAATTTGACTCAGACATTCACATTATGTGCTAACCTCTTCTGGGTCATTTTCTATGACTGGCAATACATCCACCCTCAAGTAGAAATTCAAACACAAGAACGAGAAAGCACAAACACCACCATGGGGAAGCAATGATGACAAGCAATGGCGACAGCAGCTCATCCTGGCTCCACGTGCCGGGTGCAGGGCTAAATGCCTTATTTTGTGTCATCTTTCAATCTCACAACCAGCCTGCTGTGTAGATTCTAGTACTATCCCGACTTCACAGATGGGAATGGCAAGGCATAGAAAAGTTAAATAACAGATACATGTTCTGGGTAAGTATCGAGGTGGAATCGAGGTTTGAACCCAGGCCCCCAGGTGTGACCAAACATCCTCTCAGAAGGATCCTTTCTCTGTCTCAAGAGAGGCCTCTGTTGGCCTTACTGTCCTTCCCCAAAGACACCCTGTGCTAAGATCTCACTGAGGTCTCTATTAGGCTCAGTCCTCAAAGCAGAGGATGCAAATGGCACGGGAAGCACTAAGAACCTTAACCTCTTGGGTGAAATTCACATTCCAGGAAGCCCCAGATTCTGCTGGTAGCTCTCCGAGTAGACACCAACAGGCTGGCTCTCAGCAGGATGCTTCCGAAAAGAGTTCACTTCAAATTGAGGGTGGGACAGACAGTTCACGGAAGTAAGCTAAGGAGCAGTCCAACGTCCTATGGCTCATATAAGACCAGGGGTCCTTGAACAAGCTCAGGAGGAAAGAGGCAGACTCCAAACTCAGGGATGTGAGAGGGAGGAACAGTGAGAGTAGCAAGACCACTCCCCAAAGCCCATCTCCTCATCTGGAAATCAGTGAGTCTCCACCTCTCAAGCTTATCGTATAGCTCATATGAGAAAACGCGTGCAAGCCTTGGTAACACATCCCAGTTCTCACTCTGTGCCACGCACGATGCTAATAGTTTTACGCACATTTTGCCACTTGATTTAACCATCACAAAAGCCCTAGGAGGCATTTTTTAGAGTCACCGTTTCACTGACAAGGAAACAACCTCAGAGAGGCTAAGTGACTTACTATAGGCCACACAGCTTGGAGATCATAAAACCCGACCTTGTGTGTCAAAGGGCAAGAGGTTAGAGCCACAAGAATCAGTGGCTTTAATCTCTACTTCCACGAATCTTCCCCTTTCTGCAAACAGAGGGTTTCTGAGAAGCTGGGAAATTTAAACCTGTTGTAACAACCCAAAGCTGGCCCAAAGTCCGACCGACCACTGACTCGCTCTAATGGCCGAGCTGTCCCATAGAACTGTCTGCGATGATGGAGCTGTTCTGTACCTGTGGTGTCCAATATGGTAGCCACTAGCCACATGTGATGACATATGCAATTTACGTGTCTGAGGAAATGATTTTTTAACCTTACTGAATTTTACTAAATCTAAATACCCGTATGTGGCCGGTGGCCTCTGCATTGAGCTAACCAGCACTGTGGCTTCTGTCACTCATAGCATGTCAGGTCACCTGGGCTCCACTGGATGGAGATTACAAAAAAACTCATGACTTCCCAGGGCAGGCCTCGGTGTGAACAAAAATAAAACTTTTCTCACCCCAGAGCAACACCATGGCCGTGCTCTTGGAACGTTTGCAACTGGAAGACAGAAATGGCCAAGTCCAAAACAAAGGGCCTCTCCTCATTTTCTGTCTCTTGTAAGAGGAAAAAAAAAATTAAATGTCTAAACAGCCCCAATTAAGTTGCTTAGGAAAGGTTGCTGCTTTTGCTGGTGACAAATGCCTTTGGCTGACGATGACACAAGGACTCAAATATGGTAGAAAGGAAAAGCCAGAAGGGTAAACAAAAAGAGGCCCGGCGCTCTCTAAGGTGTCATAAATCAAGGAAATAGACTCAAGGAGCTAACAGCTTCCAAACATTCTTCCTCTTGAACTATTTCAAGCACCAAGACAATCTTTCAGAGGCAATTTCATTCACACTGGCAGGAGGAGCAAAATGTGCTTCGCAGGACACGCCTTTAAACACACAGAGAAACAAATATCTCCCCCACAGGTCTCAGGCCATCAGGATGGCCACCCTGCTGGGCGACCCGTTATTTTAAGGCACGTAAATGGCTTAGTTGTTCAGAGACAGCTAGGGATGCTCTGGCCCGGCTTCAGCTCCTCTGGCCGGGCTTCAGCTCCTCTCGCCCTTTTGGGCCAAGCTATTCATTTCTTTGCTCAGGAAATCACTGCAAATGCTACATCCCCACCCAGGCCACTCCCCAAAACAGGAGAAGGAGGGAGGCAGCAGGGTAAATGAGGACTTGGGAGCCCAACAGATCTTTATTTGAATCCTGCTATGTCCCTTGTTAGCTATGCCACCTGAACCTCTCTGAGCCTCAGTTTCTTCAGTGGCAAAATTGAAGTAAAAGTTCATGCGATGATGATAAGAATGACATTCTAACACACAAGTGCAGCACACAGCACAGGGCCTGACACTCTCTAAAGGTCTGACCCATGAGTGGTATGGACTGGGAACCAGAGCTAGGCATTCTCTGATGGGGAAGGAACATGCGTGGTTAAGGAACAGAGAATCCAGATTCCCAGTGCTGCCTGGGTTTGACTGCAGCATCTACCACTTACTACCTGTGTGACCTTGAGCAAGTTACTTAATCTGTCTGTGTCTCTGTTTCCTCCTCTTAAAGGTGGAAGTTAAGAGTACCCACTTCATTTACCAGTGGGGTAAATGACATTATGAGCTGCCACTGTCACTCTAGCTCTCTACCTTTGCCCTTTCCAAGTAAACCTAACAATTCAACCAGCACTCTCTTGGCTGTTCTTTGGTGAGCCCTCCAGCTGATGAAGGCCAAAGCGACAGAGCTGTGAAGTGAAGGAAAGTCACCATCCTGGGTGGGGCAGAAAAGATCACTCCAGAACAACGATGCTTTAACCACTAATAATAGCTAATGTCTGAGTGCTCACTATGTACCAGACTCTCCCAAGAACTCTACCCACATGGTCTGGGCCTCACTCCAGACTACTTATTTCATAATTTCTAAAGGTGTGGCCAGAAGACAGTCAGAGACATTCATTTTTAAGCTCTCCAGGTGATTCTAGTATGAATCTAGGATGAAAAAAACCACTAAAATGACAACCTTATGACATACACATATAATATATATAATATATACATTTTATATATGTATATATACACAAATATATAGCTATATTTTAGAGACAGAGTCTCATTTTGTTGCCCAGGCTGGAGTGCAATGGCCTGATCATAGCTCACAGTAGCCTTGAACTCCTGGGCTCAGTGATCCTCCCACCTCAGCTTCTCAAGTAGTAGGGACTATAGGCACATGGCACCATATCTAGATAATTTTTATTTTTTGTAGAGACAAAAGGTTATCTTAACCTCCTGGCCTCAAGTGATACTCCTGCCTCAGTCTCCTGAAGCATGGAAGTTACAGGTGTGAGCCACCACACCTAGCCAGTATGTCCATTCAACAGAAGAGGAAAGCTGAGGTTCAGAGACATCAGGTAACCATGTGGAGGTCAGGCAGTGGCAACTCTTTCCCATTCCATCTCTTAGTTACTGAGGAGCTGAGGTCACAGCATCTAACAGGCATGTGGATACCAAGCTATTCTGACACTACTCTGGGTCCCTGTGCCTTCTCAAGTCATCTAAGAGAAGTCTCTTTCTGGCTAAATTTCTGACCCAGACTTGACCTCCAGTTGCCTGAAAGCTGCCTGAAAATGGAGTCTGGCTGGTCTAGAATTGAAGGACATTCACACAAAATCACAGTGATCCATAGAACAACTGGACCTAATTAAACAGGCCCCATGCTAATGACAGGAAACAGGGTTGATGATCTTCATTAAAGCCTGGTGGCTGCCTGCAAAGAAGCTACAGAGCAAAATTTAGAGGCTCACAAGGCCACTGACCAAAGACTAAAAGAATGAATATTAAATCTCTAACTCCTCGGCCTATCCCAGCCCTGCTGGACTATGCCCACCCTCCAGAAAGGCAAAGAAGGGTGACATTTCAACCCATCATGTCATCACTGCAACTCAAGGTGGCCTGCTCCCAGCCAGCCCCTATTCAACCTTTCTGTATGTTAAAGTTTGAGACAAACAACCAGAACCCCACTGGGATCTCTGGCATGACCCTTCCATACACAGCTCTCCCCACTTCAGTCAAGGGCCACTCCCTGCTTACAGCTGTTTGGAACACTAGCCCTGGTGTCACACTCGACTTTTCTCTCACACCTCATGCATCCAAGCTGCTGGCAAATGCCCTTGGCTGTAACTTCAAGATACATCCAACAACCCCCTCCACTGCCACCATGGCCCAAGCCACCACCCTCTCTCACCTGGATTACTGCACACTACCCGCCCCACACTTTCAATTAGCATTAACATAGCAGGGAGGGTGGCCTTGCAGAAATACAAATCAGATCATGTCACTCTGTGCTTACCTCCTCTAATGGCTTCTAGCTTCCTCAGAATTAAACGCCAGGGAACTATTGCACAATGGCCTACAAGCCCCTACCTAACTTGTAACTGGAACTACTACACTCACTCCAGTCTCCTGGGTCTCCCTAGAGCTCTTTGAACCTGTCAGGAACCCCTGCTGTTCAGTCTGCTGGGAGATATCTTCTCCAGCCAGGCTGGCCTCCTGGGGTGCCCCAGCACACCCTGCTCTTCCTCACCACCCACGGGGTCTGCACCTTGCCCTCCTTGGGTCTCCTTTATTCATTTGTTCAATTGCCAACACCTGAAACAGTCCCCAGTAAGTACACAGTGAGTCAATAAATACTTGTTGAATAAACAAATGAATGCACCCCAAACCGAACTCCTGGCCTCTCTCCTGCTCATCTCAAGACCCGTCTCTTTTCTAACCACCCTCTTTCTACTTAAAGACCAACTAGCTAAGATACTTCACAAGTGTCCACGGGACAGAAGGGGTCATTCTGATGCCTTTTCAGAGGCAGCTCTGCCCCTGAAGCCTTCTCACCTGCTACTGAATTGGGTCCCAGCATAGTTGCCGGCCTGCTCAGAGTGTCCTGGGAAGATTATGTTCAGAAGAACAGCTGCAAGCAACTTGCTTCCAAACTGTGTCCCCATGAGCAACCTGATTTACCCGGCTGCTGAGATGAACTGAAGAAACAACCAGGTCCCTGGCTTTTACAGATGCGACTTTCCCCCCCAGTATGTTCTGCCTTCTCCAGAATATTCCACTGATTTTCAACTTGGGATCTGAAGGGTGCACAGGCTGGTGGGGAAGATGGACAGAGGACCCACACCACTGTTCTAGCTTCTCATTCCAACCTGCCCAAACCCTGCTCAAACTAGGTGACTATGAATAAATCCGAGTTTAGAGCCCGTGCACCTCAGAGCGCCGAGCTCCACATCCTCGCCTTCAGAATTCCTGGCAGCCTGTCATTCTCAGTTACTCTCATTTTCCCTCCTCTTTGAAACACTGGTCCTGCCAACTGCAACAAACAGCATTTAAAAATATCTTGCTGGATTATACAGCTCTGCCTTCTAAATTCCTCACAATGCTTGTCTCTGTCCCACATAGTATAAAGAAGGGTGTAGCATATTTAATTTTTTTCCTAGCTTCTTCTCTGCTATAAATACCCAAGTCTGGGTAGGCGGGCTTCAAACACTGGGTGTATGAAGTCACCTCGGGGCTGGATCTTGCCACGGTGCTGGCCTGCCAGGGCCTGGACACAGCTGTCCTGTACACACAGAATTCATCTTTCTGGGGCAAGGGGGAAGGAAAATCCTAAGTACAGTAATCACAGTTAATCCTAATATTAAAAAGCTGGTGTTTAGTCCTACCACCAAGCCAGGTCTTCAGAGAGCACATCCAGCTCCATCTGTGGTTATTTCTTTCCCAAGGATACTAATTACAGGGCTTGACCTTAGGAAAATGATTTCACAGTGTCCATGTGGGGTCTAGAAACATTATCAGAGACAGAAAGGCCCCTGGAGAATGGAGTTCAACCTCTCCACACCAGAGAGAGAGAAACAGAGATCCAAGAAGACAGAATGATTCACTCAACATAGGTCATGGAGGGGCCAAGCTCCACCCCAGAATTTTCTGGATCCAAATCCTGAGCTCTCTGCACTGGATTGTTCTAGATGCTCGTACGCGTACACTCACTTGGTGTGTGAACCTTGGGCTTGTGTTTATTAATAGCTCTCCACATAGCAAATACTGATTTTCTTCTTTTAAAAGGTACAGACTAAAAAAAGTTGTAAAGGTTTCAATAAACACTTGGCCTCAATTGTAGGGATGGTTTTTAGGCACTGAAAGGCCTGCTTCATACTCTTTGAGGTCCGAGTTAATCTCTCCTCAACTCAAACCGTGTATCTCCAGCACTTCCAAGTTTAGTTTTCCTGTTTAATTTTTTCATCATGGCTTCACTCTCCTCAGCTTACTTTTAGAAAGCAAATAGTGGGCCTTCAAATCACTACCTACAAATGACTGTGTATTTTTGCAATATGCTCTTGAATTTTATCTTTTTCAAGTGACAAGAAAACTTTGTAATGCTGAGGTCAGGGACAACTAGTATGGGACTTATCAGCACATCCGTTGATGTCTACCACATTCTACTGATGATTCTTAGCAGCAGCAGGATTCAGCTGGGCCTTGGGGGCTCCAATTCAGAGGACACTGCGCTAACATGGTTACCCAGTGTCAAACATTTAACATGCTTGAAATCTTTATTATCAAAGCTCTGGAAACACATTAACCAAGAATTAGTATGTGAGGGCTGGGCACAGTGGCTCATGCCTGTAATCCCAGGTACTTGGGAGGCTACAGGCAGGAAAATTGCTTGAGCTCAAGAATTTGAGGTTGCAGTGGGCTATGATGCCACAGCACTCTGCCAAGAGTAAGAAAGTGAGACTCTGTCTCAAAAAAAAAAGAAAAGGGCTCGGCACCTGTCGCTCAATCGGCTAGGGTGCCAGCCACGTACACCTAAGGTGGCGGGTTCGAATCCCCAGCCCGGGCCCGCCAAACAACAATGATGGCTGCAACCAAAAAATGGCCGGGCGTTGTGGCGGGCGCCTGTGGTCCCAGCTACTTGGGAGGCAGAGGCAGGAGGCTCACTTGAGCTCAGGAGTTGGAGGTTGCTATGAGCTGTAATGCCATGACACTCTACCCAGGGGGACAGCTTGAGGCTCCGTCTCAAAAAAAAAAAAAAAAAAAAGAAAGAAATTAATGAATTCAAAGACAAAGTCACCAAAGATAATGGACATAATGAGAAAAGAGACAGCAGAGCTCAAGGAAACAAAAAAAGGTAGTTAAGGAGCTCTGAAATACAGTAGAATCCCTTCATAATAGAGGTGACCAGGCAGAAGAAAGGTTCTCTGAAACTGAAGACAAAGCTTTTGAATGTTTCCAAACACTCAAAGAGGCAGATAAATGGAGAGCAAAAACTGATCATTCCCTCAGAGAGTTGTGTGATCAATCCAAAAGATCAAACATTCGTCTTACAGTAAGGTGACCAGATTTTAACATTGGTAAAGTGGGACACCATTGACGAGGTGGGGGGTGGGGAGGGGGCCTGACAACAATGCAAACTTTGATAAGCAGTTCTCAATAATCAGTTCTCAACAATTATTTTTATTATTCAAGTTTAACATTATAAAATTAACAAAAATAATATAAAACGCATTTCTCTAGGAATTCTTCTTCCACATGGAAGCAGAAAACCATATATTCCCTTCCTGTTCTCCCATGTTCCCTAGCTTGTTGTGCATTCTTTCCAAAAATCAGGGCTTTTTAAAACGCCACAGGACGCAGGACAAATTGTTAAAAAGCAGGACGTCTGGTCACGTTACTCTAATGGGGGGAGGGGGGGCTACTTGTTTGTTCTAGACAGTTTGGCTCCTTCTGAGCTAACTGTCCTTACCTAGAAGCAAGGGAGGGAGCCAGTCTCCTTGTGATACCTTGCCCAGGAGGGGAGTAGGGAGTTTACATTACCCTTTTCATTTCCAAATGAAGTTACATTAACCTCTCCAAATGAAGTTACATTAACCTTTTCTGAGAACCCTATATTCCCTTCCTATTCTCCTGCTGTTCCCTAGCTTGTCAGGCATTCTTTCCAAAAATCGGGACTTTTTAAAAATGCCGCGGGATGTGGGACAAATTGTTAAAAAGTGAGATGTCTGGTCACCTCACTTATAGGAATTCCCGGAGAAGAGGATGGTCCTAAAGGTACAGATGCTCTACTCCAAGAGATCTTAGATGAGAATTTCCCAAGCATTGCAAGAGATACAGAACTTCAGGTAGTAGACAGTTTCAGAACCCCAGCAAGACTCAATCCAAATAAAGCACCTCCTAGACACATTGTGATTAACTTTGCCAGAGTTAAGATGAAGGAGAAAATTCTGCAAGCAGCCAGATATAAGAAAAGCATCACCTACAAAGGGAGAAATATCAGAATGACTCAAGCAACTAGAAAAAATAAGAATATTCCAGCCTCAAACTCAGCAAAAGAAAAGAAATAACCAAAATTAGGGCAGAATTAAATGAAATTGAAAATGAAATAATCATTCAGAAGATCAACGAAACAAAAAGTTGTTTTTGAAAAGATTAACAAAATTGATGAACCTTTGGTCAACCTAACCAGAAACAGAAAAGTAAAATCTCTAATATTGTCTATCAAAAACGATAAAGGAGAAATAACAACTGATACCTCAGAAATTCAAAAAATCCTCAATGATTACTACAAAAATCTTTATTCCCAGAAATACAAAAATCTGAAGGAAATGGACTAATACCTGGAAGTGTGCCACCTTCCTAGACTCAAACAGAAAGAATTAGAACTCCTGAATAGACCTATATCAATCACTGCAAGGGATGTGAACAGAAACTGCTCTGAAGAAGACAGGCAAATGGCCTACAGACATAAGAAAAAAAGCTCATCATCCTAATCATCAGAGAAATGCAAATCAAAACCACTTTGGGATATCATCTAACTCCAGTTAAGATTAGCCAACGTCACAAAATTCCAAAACTACAGATGTTGGCATGGATGCGGTGAGAAGGGAACACTTCTACACTGCTGGTGGGAATGCAAGCTAATATGACCTTTTTGGAAAGAAGTTTGGAGAACACTCAAGGAACTAAAAGTAGACCTACCATTCAATCCGCAATTCCTCTACTAGGTATATACCCAGATGATCAAAAATTATTTTACAACAAAGACATTTTCACCAGAATGTTTATTGCAGCCCAATTCATAATAGCCAAGACATGGAAACAGCCCAAGTGCCCATCGACTCATGAATAGAGTAACAAATTGTGGTTTATGTACACCATGGAATACTATGCAGCCATAAAAAAGGATGGAGACTTCACATGTTTTTTGTTTACCTGGATGGAACTGGAAAATATTCTTCTTAGATTCATATGGGAGGAGGGAGGGTATTTGGGGGGATCTACCTATATGCATGATGCAATGGTACATTTCAAAACTGTTAAGAAATGAGTTTAATTGTGATAGATGTGAACTTAGTTCAATGTAAGCATTTCACATTTTATATCAAAGCAGTACACTGAACCCCATAAATGTATCAATGTACAAAGTTATGATTTAATAAAATGAAAAGAAAAAAGTTTATACTGTATCATGTTTAAGGAAAAATTAAAGCAAAGCACTAAGTTTTGTTTTTATTTTATTGAAAACAGTAAGCTTTTCCAAGCTAATGTACTGCAGTAACATCATAAAGATGTATAATCCAATACAATAGATAATGAACACCTGAACCACTGTGTTTCTAAGTAGAATACTACAAAATAGACTTTTGGAATTAATGCCACTACCACTGCTAAATTTTATATAGTCAGACTGATTAATGATAAATTTTACACTTGTTTAAGACTATAGATTATCTTGAATTCCCTTTAGTTCACCCTTATATATTTCCAAAGAATCAGCATAAAATGTACATATTGTATTTATGAACAAGTACAGACAGAAGAAAAAATTGTACATTTAGTTTAGAGTTTAAGGAGCCATACTTAATGTTGAAGTGACTCAAAGACAAAGGGATATACTATGACATAATAGAAGGAGCACTACACCTGGAACCAGAAAACCTAGGTTTCCCAGATTCCTACCTCAGCCATTAATTAGATTTGTGACCAATACACCTATGTCCTCTGGGCCTAAAGTTTGTTCCCTATAAATTAAATCCTTGGATTAAATATTTTTCCATTTCTTTTCTCCTTTTAAAAATTATTTTATTTTCCCTTTTTTTGAGACAGGGTCTCACTCTGTCAATGAAGGCTGGAGTATAGCAATAGAGCTCACTGCAGCCTTACACACCTAGGCTCAGATGATTCTCCCGCCACAGCCTCTGAGTAGCTGAGACTACAGGTGCACACCACCACACCTGGCTTTTTATATAATCTCTCTTTATATAACTATATAACTATATATATATATATATATATATATATGTTTTTTTTTTTTAGGAGGGGGGTGGGTAGACATGGGTGTCTTGCTATGTTGCCCAGGCTGGTCTGGAACTCGTGGCCTCAAACACTCCTTCCACCTTGTGCTCCCAAGTAATGGGATTGCATGTGTGAACAATGCCCAGCTCTTTTCTCCTTCTGCAATAAACTTCATTACAAGCACGAAACTCATTCACTGTAGAATACATAGATAAGTAAAAAGAACTAAGTAATTCTGGAATCTAAACACTGAATATATGCAAGCATATAAACATATAATTAAGCATATTAAAAACAGCTTTTAAAAATTATGAGATTTTTATATGCTTTTTTATATGGTTTAGTTTTCTTCTACTTAATAAACCAAGACTATTTCAACTAGTATTTAGTATTCTTCTAGATCAGAGTATGAGTTTTAATGGCTCCGTAGTATTCTGTTGAAGATAAATTACTTTAAAAAATTACATCCCTATCAGTATTAATAAGCTGAAATCTATGAAGCAGGGTGCTCTGCAATATATATCTTTATACCTATATTTTTATGGATGTTCATTATTTCTTTAGGACAAATTCCTAAGGGTATGTGCAGTTTTAAGGTATTTGTTATCTGATACAAATTGCCCTGAAGTGTTCTTATCATCGATTTAGACTCATCAGCAAGGTACAAGTAATCATCCTCCATACCAATGGAGAAAACAGAAATATGAGTGGAAATAGCATCTATATTAACTCCTCCCAGGCTCCCCAATACAAAAACATGCTTACCTTCATATTCAGCTTACTTAATACTTTTGCTCTGGAGAAGATTCCAAATGGAATTTTATTGATTCGATTGTGTTCCATATTGAGGGAATAGATGGTAGAAAACTGAGATGGCCCACCCACTGGGTATAACTGGAAGCAATTTCTAGCTAAGGTCAAACTATTCAGTTTCACGAGACTTGATAAAAGACTCTGTAAAAATGAAATAAGCATAAGAATTAGAACTGTAGTAAGACATTTTGTATAGAGCAGCAGTCCCAACACAAATGCCTCAAGGGTCTTATAATTAACAAATGAGAGAGACTGGTTGGGCTGAGAAGGTCAGTAGTGATATCTTAATTATCAGTTACTACATAGCTCTAACAAATTGTTACCTTGCAGAAATCTGGAGCAGTCAGATTCACAGATTTTATAAGAAACAGGTAATTCTCCTGATTTTTATTGTTTGGTTTAATTGTTTAAAAATAATCAGTTATGTGAAGAAAACAAGTCTGTGAATGAGAGGTACCTCATGAAAGCCGTGAAGACCTCTATAGTGCAGAAACTTTCGTGTGAGGCATTCCAAAGTCTGGAGTCCTGGCTCTGCCATTGGTTTTGTGACCAGTCCTATGTAGCCTTAGTTATATCCTTATCTTTATAAATTATTAAGATTAACATAATGCCTGACATGAAGTAAGCTGTTATTTGGTAATTTAATTGTTATTTTTAGGAATATTACATTCAGAAGATGATTATATTTCCATGATATTGTATAATATAATACTTTACTATATGGTAAAATTTCTGTGGGAATCTACAGCTCTGTTAAACCAGTTATTTACTTAGCACATAACCTTACCTCTCCCATGGTAGCTTTAGCCTCCCATCATGTAATCAAAGTGCTAAATGTTTAGGTATTACAAAAAATTCTGTTACTAAGTAAACTAAAACCTATCCAGAGAAATAAAGTACACAGATAGGAAACAACTGGAAAATAATATGTAACTGTATATAATCAATAATAAATTATATAGAATGGGCTGGGGGTTTTTTGTGTTTTTGAGACAGTGTCACTTTATCACCCTTGGTAGAGTGCCGTGGTGTCACAGCTCACAGCAACCTCCAGCTCCTGGGCTTAGGCAATTCTGCTGCCTCAGCCTCCGGAGTACCTAGGACTATAGGCCCCTGCCACAATGCTAGCTATTTTTTTTTGTTGCAGTTTGGCTGGGGCCAGGTTTGAACCCACCACCCTCAGTACCTGGGGCTGACACTCTACCCACTAAGCCACAGGTGCTGCCCAGAACAGGCTCTTGCTATTCAAAGTCTGGGTCAAAGAAGAGCAGCATCAACACCTCTGGGAGCTTATTAGAAATGTACACTCTTGGGCCCTACTCCTATTGAACCATACATAATATGCATTTTAACAAGATTCCTAGGTGATTTGTATGCTCATCAACATTTGAAAAATACTGGGATAGGCTCTAAACATTAGTAATAGCTTGTGACTTTGGCAAGTTATTTTTCTAAACTTTAGTTTGTTTATTTTAAAAATGATGATGCCTTATTTTACAGGTCATAATGAAGACTAAGAGATAAAATACATAAATAGTTTTATAATACCTAGCATATAATAAGTGCTTGCATTTAAATCCCTTCTCTATAAATTCAAAGAAAAGAAGAAATACTGGAATAACTGGAAAATCAAGGAAGAAGTTGAGAAAGAGCCAGACTTTGAAGGGTTAAAAAAAAACTGTTTAAATTATTCAGAGCCATGGAAGTAAAAGCACAAGCAAGGAGAAACAAGCATAGTATGAGGAAAGATAGGTGGGTTTCAAATAAAGTTCACCTTAGATGTCTACCTTCAGTAAACTAAAGACTTAATCTGGGGTATCAGTATAACTGGCAAGGCCAACTGAAGAAGTGAAATAACTATATACAATAGAACCTCCACAGCTGACCATCTCCCTATATTGACCACCTCCTTAAGCTTAACTAATTTTCATAAACTAGGCATGCATGACACGGATGTATTAGAAGAGGAGGCCTAGTTCCTTACGTTGACCATCTCTATACGTTGACCAGTTTGTTATAGTCCCTTAGGTGGTCAACTTAAGGTTCTACTATAATTAAAGGTATAACTGTACGGTGAACTGAAACTTCTTAACATTACCCTCAACATTTTTCTATTTTACACAAACAAAAGAAAGAGCATAAGTAAAAATAGTGGAGAAAAAATCCGCCTAGTAGTCAATTTAGGAAAAGTGTCTACAGTCTACTTTATTGAAAATAAAGGAGCTTTACTGAATCTCATGGCAAAAAATGTTATTATTCTTACATCTGACTGGCTTTATTAAATTAACTTTGATAAAATGTGAATATCTGAGTATATCTGAGATGGAGCAACAAGAAGGCAGCTGTCTAAACCCTTATTCCTTAAATCATGTTGTAAAACTTAGGGGCTGCTTGTCATTGCTTTAGAGTTAGACATATCTGCGTTCCTATTTTAGATCTTCTACTTAACAATTTTGTCAACTTTGTTGAATTAATCAGATAATCAATATATCTCTCACCCTATTACCAGAAAAATACTTGAGGTAATGAATTTAGCCAAAAACAAAATCTCTCTTAAGTCTCATTTCCCTGCCTATTCGATGAGAATACTCCAAAATAGCTAGTAGGTTTATACTGAAGATTAAACAAAATACTCTTAATACTTATATAGCTTCTAGCCTCATGCCTTGACTATATGAGCTTTACTATGCTCCTTCTATGTAATATGTCTACATTAAAACTGTCCATTTCCAAATAGTCTTCAAATAGAAAAATACATAGTCATTTCACCAGCTCTGATTTCAAGAACATATAATGACCCTCTATTGAAAACTACTTTCATGATCTTTTTGCCTAACCCAACTTGAAAGTCTCAGGAGCTATCTAATGGATTTTATTGTTTTCCTTACTGTGCTTACTATAAATGCAGATAATTACACATCTGCATTAAGACTATGCTGCTTCCAAGGTACACTGACTACTTTTAAATAAGACTTAATGCTTTCCCATATTTTGATGAGGACAAGCAAGGGTTTCCTCATAGCATCTCTATTTGAAAACGTTTAAACACAAGTGTATATACACATACACACATCTTCCACATTCAGACTGAAAAGAGTTGTCATCTTCTTTATATGCCCTCCAATCTTTCATCTAAAATAAAAAAAGATCAGTGGTTGCCAGGGGCTAGGGGGATGAGTGATGAACACATGGAGCACAGGATTTTGAGGACAATGAAATTCCTTTATAACATACCACAATGGTAGATACATGTCATTATAAATTTTGTCCAAATCCATAGAATGCACAATACCAAGAGAGAACCCTAATGTGAACTATGGACTTCTGGTCATCCTAATGTGTCAATATGGGTTCACTGACAAACATATCATCCTAGTAGGGGATGCTGACATTGCAGGAGGCTATGCACAAGTGGGGATGAAGGTATACAAAAAATATCTCTACTGTCCACTCAATTTTGCTGAATCTAAAACTACTCTTTAAACAAAAGTAAATCCTGACTTACATCAGTCACAAAATGTATGAAAAGTATCTCACATGTCTGTATTCTTTAAAAAAAAAAAAAAAAAAGTAGAACCTCACATATTTTGATCATTTTAAATTATCACAGGACAAAAATCCAGACAGTCTATTTCTTAGGGCTGTATCTGAAATCTGCAGGTTACACTCCGTAACTCACATAAGCTCCTACTAACAATAGTATTCATCTTTATACTCCGACCAAACAGTTTTCTGAAAATGCAAATATCCAAATTAACAGGAGATCCAAATGAGTATGTGCTACTTAAGTCTCCCTAAGAGACAAATCAACTAAATAAATTCTATAAATTGCTACAAATCTACAGCTTAATCTACCCAAATGGTTCTTTGTAAATCAACGCTTAAATGTTAAAAAACATTCATCCAAAGAATCTTTATTCTTTTTTTTTTTTTTTTTTTGAGACGGAGCCTCAAGCTATCCCCCTGGGTAGAGTGCCATGGCATCACAGCTCATAGCAACCTCCAAATCCTGGGCTCAAGCGAGTCTCCTGCCTCAGCCTCCCAAGTAGCTGGGACCACAGGCGCC
>CAUYQV010049182.1:0-73017 GCA_963574575.1 Galagoides demidoff | reverse complement strand
AAAAAAAAAAAAAAAAGAAAAATACTACAGTGAACATCATACTTAAATGGTGGGAAACTGGATGGTTTCCTCTGAAGACTGAGAAAAATGCAACAATGTCCCTCCTCTACTCCTATTCAAAACTGTACAGAGAAGCCCTAGGTAGTGCAATAAGAAAAGAAAAAGAAATAAAAGGGTTTAGTGATTGGAAAAGAAGGAATAAACATATCTTTATATCACAGATAATATGATTGTCTATAGAGAAAATCCTGAATAACTGACAAAAAAACTCTTCTGGAACTAATAAGAAATTTTAGTAAGGTCACAGGATATAAAGTCAATATATAAAAGTCAATTGCTTCTCTATATATCAGCAATAAACAACTGGAATTTGAAAAAAAATTACTATTTACACCACCACCAAAAAAGAAACCCTTAAGTTTAAATCTCTCAAAATATATACAGAGCAAATATGTGAAAATGTATAAAACACTGATGAAAGAGACTAAAAAATTTAAATAAATGAAGAGATATTTAGTGTCATTGGTTAAAGGACTCCATATAGCTGAGAGAACAATTCTTTACCACTCAATTTATAGATTCAACACAGTCCCATTAAAAAATCCTAGAAAGTCAAGAGCTATTAACAGATATTGAAAAATTGATCCTAAACCTGGCAAGAAAAGGCAAATGACCAAGAGCATCCAACATGAAGCATCAGAAGAAGCTGGAGGACTCACATATCCCTGCTTCAAACTTACTATAAAGGTACATTCATGAAGACAGCAGGTCTGACAAAAGAATAGATACGTAAATCAGTGGAACAAAATAGAGACAGCAAATAGAGCTCTGCACAAGTATGGTCAATGCTTTTGACAAAGATGCCAAAGCAGTTCAATGGACAAAGAATAAATAGCCTTTTCAGCAAAGTTTGCAGGATAAAGCAGAAGTCCACATGCAAAAAATATGAACCTCACCACCGACATTTCTCCTTTTACAAAACTTGACTTGAGGTGTGTGTGTGTGTATGTATGTTTCTATATATATATATATATATATATTTTTTTTTTTTTTTTTTTTTTTTTTTTTTAGACGGAGTCTCTCTATGTCACCTTTGGTAAAGTGCTGTGGTGTCGCAGCTCACAGCAACTTCAAACTCTCGGGCTTAAGCTATTCTCTTGCTTCACCCTCCCAAGTAGCTGGGATGACAGGTACCTGCCACAATGCCCGGCCATTTTTTTTGTTGCAGTTGTTTAACTGGCCCTGGGTCAGGCTTGTACCCACCACCCTTGGTGTATGTGGCCGGCACCGTAACCACTATGCTACAGGTGCCAAGCCAACTTGAGGTACATTATTTACCTAAATGTAAAATGCAAACTATAAAACTATAGGAAGAAAATGTAGGATAAAATTTACATGACCTTGGATTTGGTGATGAGTTTTTAGATACAACACCAAAGCAAGATCAATGAAAACAAACAGATAATTTGGACATTATTAAAATGAAAAGTGTTTGCTTGGTGAAGAACACTGTTAAGAGATGAAAAGGGAAGACACAGTCTGGGACAAAGTATTTGTAAATTACGTATCTGATAAAGGACTTGTGTTCAGAATGTTTAAAGAACTTCTGAAACTGAACAATGAAAAACCAAATACTGAATTAAATATTAAGCAAAAGATTTTAGCATATATCACTTCAAAGATGACAAACATAAGGAAATTAGCATACCTCATATATAAGACACTTAATGTCATTTGTCATTAGGCAGATGCAAATAAAATCATAATGACAGTACAAATCTATTTGAATGCCAAAAATCTAAAATCTTAGTACTAGCAACCTTAGGCAAAAAGAATGAATCAGAGGCATCACTTCACCAGACTTCAAGCTATCCTACAAGGCTATTAAGTAACCCAAACAGCATGATACTGGCACAAGGTCAGTGACGTAGACCAATGGAACAGAACAGAGGACCTGGATAGACCCCACTTGAACTAACAGGGGCTCTTCCCTGGGTCTCTAGCCTGCCAGGCTCTGTCATCAGATTTTATACTCACCAAACTGCCACAATCATGTGAGCCAACTCCTTAAAATACATCTTTCTATAAATGTGGGCATTACTTCTCAGCCTGTTGGCTAAGATCAAGTGTTGTATATATGTGAGCATCCTATTGGTTCTGTTTCTCTGGAACCCTGACTAGCAGACAGCATTTCGAGACTGCACCATGTTTCTTCACCAACAATCCACAGACTGCTAACCAAGTCATACATCAGTCATTTCAGATAGGGTTCCACCCTGCTTCAAGGATCCTACTTCTGTTAAGATGAAGCTAAGCTGCTGTAACAAAAAGACCTCAACTGCAATTCCTTAAAGAACAGAGAAATGAACTTCTCTCCAATATGCAGGTCAGGGTGAGCATTCCAGGTTGGTGGGCTAGAAATAGTCCTGACACAGCTTCCCTCAAGTTGTGTTCTTCTTTCACCCAGGGCTTCATCACTGTCAAACGGGGCCTTGGCCATGTCCAGCATGTTGTTGGGGAGAAGATAAAAAAGAGTCAGAAGGAGCTGTGGCCACTAAGAACGCATTGGCCTGGAAGTGTTCTTCATCACTGAAAAGGAGCTCTTGTTATTGTGGATTTTTTTGAACAAAAACACTCATTTAGTGCCAATGGAAAGTTTATCACAAGGCATACTAGGAATATAGTCAAGCCATGTGCCCAGAAGAAGGGAAGGACAGTTTTGGTTGGTGGATACTTAACATTTTCTGCCACAGGCACTCAGATAGCAAGGTGGTATGTCCAGATTTGTTCTTATTTTGTAAGATTGCATTGGCTATTTGGGGTCTTTTCTGATTCCATACAAAGTGTAGAATTCCTTTATCAGACTTCAGGCTATGCTATAAGTCTACAGTAACCAAAATAGCATAGTATTAGCATGAAAATAGAGAAATAGACCTTTGGAACAGAACAGAGAATCTAGAACTGAAACCATCCTCATATGGCCATTTGATCTTTGGTAAAGCAGCATAAAGCAAACAGTGGGGAAAAGAATTCCTATATAATAAATGGTGCTGGAAAACTAGATGACCACATATAGATAACTGAAACGGAGCCACACCTCTCATCACTCACAAAAATTGATTCATGATGGGTAACAGATTTAAACCTAATGTACATAACCATAAGAATTCTAAAAGAAAATGTCAGACAAACTCTTATACCTCCACCTAAGGAAATTCTTTATGAAGAAGACCCCAGAAGCAATCATAGCAACAACAAAAATAAACAAATGGGACCTGTTCAAATTAAAATGCTTTCTCACAGTCAAGGAAACAATCAATAGAACATATAGACAGTCCACAGAATGGGAGAAAATATTTGCAGGTTATATATCCAATAAAGGAGTAATAACCAGAATCTATAAAGAACTCAAGCAAAGTAGCAATAAAAAAAATCTACCAACCCCATTAAAAAGGGGCAAAAGATAAGAGAAGTTTTTCAAAAGAAGATAGACTAAAGGCCAATAAACATATTTAAAATGCTCAAAATCTCTAATCATCAGGGAAATGCACATTAAAACCACAATGAGATACGTCTTAACTCCAGTGAGAATGGCTTTTATCAAAAAGTCCAAAGAGAGCAGATGCTGGAGTGAATGGAGAGAGAAAAGAAGACTAAGACACTGGGGTGGGCCTGTAAACTAGTCCAACCCCCATGGAAAGTGGTATGGAGATACCTCGAAGAACCAAAAGTAGACCTGCCATTTGATTCAGCCATCCCACTATTAGATATTTACCCAAAAGGGAGAAAGTGACATTTTATAAAAAAGACACTTGTCCTAGAATGTTTATAGTAGCACAATTTACGATCACAAGGATTTGGAAACAACCCAAGTGCCCATAGCTGGGTGGATTAATAAAATGTGGTATATGAATACTATGGAGTACTACTTACCGATGAAAAAGTGAATTAGTACCTTTGTAACAATCTGAACGGAACTGGGCACCGTTCTTTTAAGTGAAGTATCACATGAATGGAAAAACAAATGCCACATGTATTGAACACTAAACTGGAATTAGTTGATCAATATTGATCTGCACACATGTAAGTAAAATTCAACGGAAAGCAAGCAGGTGGGAGGGGGTGAGTGAAGAGGATGTGTAAACTCACACCTAACCCGTACAGTGCATGCTTTCTGGGTGAAAGACGTACTTATAACTTTTACTTAAAATGTATTAAAGCAAACTGTCTAACCAAAACGTGTGTACCCACGTAATATTCTGAAATTGAAAAAAAATCCTAATATTAATTGCTGGAGGTAATGTGGAACAGCAAGAATACTTAATCACAGCTGGTGGGGATTCAATATAGTACAGCCACCTTGGCAGTCTCTGATAAAACTAAACATAGTGATCCCCCAGTCATACTCCTAGGCATTTGCCCAACTGATCTGAACACTTCTGTCCCCTACACAAACCTGCATGCAAATGTTCACAGCAACTTTATTCCCAGTCTTCAAAAGCTAAAAGCAACCGAGATGCCCTTGTTGGGTGAAAGGATAAACAAACTGTGAAGCATATATATAATGGATAGTAATACTAATTAATAATTCAAAAAACTGAGCTAGCAAGCTATCCAAACACATAAATAAATGTTAAATGACCATTGCTAAGTTAAAGAAATCAATCTGAAGAGACTACGTGCTGTGTAATTCTAATTATATGACAATTTTGGAAAAGACAAAAAATACAGAGACAATGAGTAGGTCACCGGTGCCAGAACTTGAAGCAGGGGTAGAAAAGTTGTGTATGTGTAGGTGAAGCACAGAGGACTTTATAGGGCAGGGTGACTGTTCTGTATGACAACACATGCCTTCGTTAAAACCCACAGTGAGCCTCAATGCATGCAAATTAAAACATACCATTTAAAAGTTCAGGTATCCCAGCATGGAGTGCTGAGTGTGATAGCTGAACCAGCTGTTACAGATGCATTAAACAACCTCAAGGAAGTAGGTAGGATTAAAAGTTGCCCAAGTAACTCTGGAAATTAGTGGGGTCTGTAAGACTAAAACACATTAGGAATTGTGCAGAAGCATAGTGCTCTAGTTGGTAAAGATGTTCCTCATCGCTGCACAGTTTGACAGGTCTGACATCACCAAAACATACCCTGGGTGTGAACAACAGAGTGGGTGGGGCTCACAGAAAAGCAAAGGAGAGGAGGCCTGGACTGATGGGAGGGGCCACTGCATCGTGGAGGACACAGCAGCATCTTAGACTAGTGTTCCACCACACCAGGCACCATGGCCTTAGCCAAGTGACGCATGTGATTGATGCACACACTTTTTTTTTTTTTTTTAAACCAACACACTATTTTTCAGGAGAGGAAGAGGTTCCAGGGCACGCAGAGCCAAAGCAGGTATGGTGCAGAGTGCCTCCAAGTGAAAGCAGGTGGCCGCGGCCACGGGGACAGAGCTCTAGGCACAAGCAGGCCCTAAAGACTCCTGGCCTGAGTGATTGGCAGGCCACAAGTGCCAGACTTAAGTTAGCCTCTGGGACCGCAGGGTAATAACCAGCTGCCACTCAAAGACTTTCCCTGACCCAGGAGCCATTTGTTTTCTGAGACTAATTAGAAGCACTGCCTTCAGGAAGAGTCCCCTGTTAGTCTTCAAAAACGAATCAATTTCCTAAGGAGTGCTGTCCGGGAGCTCTGGGTGGTGGGGGGTGCAGCCGCTCGCTTAGAGAACGCAGGCTCTATGGGACCAGGCGCGGCCCTGCAGCGCGCCCGCAGCTGACCGCGGAGCGCATCCCCTGACTGGCGCCCTGCCCACGATTTGTCTCATCTTTTCTGTTCACGGCCTTCTTCATCTGCAGACAGACAAGGGCTTAGCTGGTCAAAGCAAGTGAACCGGCTCTGTGCTCCTCGGAATCGGGTCCCCTCCGCGACTGTCCTCTGTTCTGTCCCTCCTTTCTCATCTTCCTCTTTGCAGTGTGTCTCAATGGGGTCGTCAGGAGCCTTAAATTCTCCCTGAGACCTACTCCTCATTTCAACTTCAGTTCAGTTTTCCTCCCACCTGGAACCATCCTGTAGGAGCCATCTCGCCCCTCCCAGGGGAAGCTGAGGGGACGACCCATCCCCACACCCCCTGACGGCGCCCCACCCACCCCATGGTTGCCAGGAGGCGCGGGCGCTATGGGTCCATGGGTCCTCGCCTCGAACGCACACTGGCTGGCTCATCCGTCCCCTCTATGAAATAGATATGCAGTGAGAGTTTGATTAGAGGCTCCGCGGAGGTCTGGAAGTCACAATCCGGTTGATGCTCTTAGTTCCATTTCATAGACACCTGTCAAGTTACCTCCTCTGCCTCCACGCTTTCTTTCAAGGAATCATAGGTCTCTTACACGACGTGGACTAACCTCAAGCTTGCCTCTGAAGTTAGTTTCTCTCTAAAAATAATCCCCAGGCTGTGGACACTGTTGTGACAGCATTTGTTGACTTCTGGGAAAAGCCCCTACTTCACCCTCCTCTGGGGGGTGGTGTTTCCATCCCTGCCGATGAGCCGTCATCTCAGCTGTGCAGGGTGGGTGTTCTGGGAGGTTTAGTGACAGCTATGCAGGGGTCTTACTGGCAATGCTGTAGCCACTGTTTTTTTTTGCAGTACTCCCGTGGCAGGACAGTAGCCTGCCAGACAGGGTCACCATGTGACAGTGTCCTGAACACAGAGTGAAAGCAGCAGTCGGCACCAAGGCTGCTGTCTGCACTACAGGAAAGGTTAAGCTGCTTCTCTGGGCTAAGACAAGTAGGAAGTGGAGGTATCAGGTCTAACCTTGGAGGTGGGGCTCAGGAACCTTGGCTCACAATGGGAGGGGGAGGCACTTCCCCAAGGAAGGGACAGTCTCAGCCTGAGAGCCACCCTGTGGGACTCCAGCCTGCTGTAACTGGGAGAAACCGCCTTAGAGTTCTTGTGCTCATTGGGCTTTGAGGATCTCGGTGACAGGCAGGCAGGCTACAACCCTTGATTACTTTTTCTCTTTGACAAGTGAGCAGACTAAGTTATAGTGTAGTGATGAATCAGAGCTTCCTGGGAAAGAGGAAAGTTAATTTTTAAGATTAGGTTCTGCATGCAGTTATGGATTCCTGGTAAAAATGTGTGTCTCTACATAAGTGATTTTAGACTCAGACTTGTTCCAAGAATAATTAAGGGTACTGATGAGATTTCCTATAATTCTATATAAAATTCAAAGTGTCTGTATGCAACCAGACTGCAAAAGCAGAAGCAGAAGCCAAAGAAGGAAAAGCAAGAACTGCAAAAACCAGTAAACTCTGGAAAGAGGCTAAAAATATCTACCCTGTCTCTAAGCTTCCTGGTAGCCAAGGCAAAAAGAGAAATGTGATCAGTGACACAGTTCACTTTTCATAAAACCATTGCTAATTGCTCAGGAGAAGCCCAGCTCCACCCTGCCTCAGACACAGTCTTTTCAGGAATATTTCTTAGCAGACCCTGTCCACAGCCACCCACAAGCTGAAATGAGCCTGGTTTGTGAGCTGTTTCTTGTTGCTCCATGAGGGCAGGGCCTGGCCAGCTTCCTTACTGTGTACCCCAAGATCAGGAATGTGTCTGGTCTAAAGTAGACTCAAAGTCCTTATTTACTAAAAAAAAAATGAATGGATGGATGAGCTGGAATTATTAGGAGCATGTTTTCTACTTGACAGGGGAGCCTATAGCAGCCACAAAATAAATTACTCACAGTTTCTGGAGACAAGATGAGAAAATTCAAATGAAAGGGGCTGATGAGAAATTTGGGGGAGTGATAGCAACCATAGCACAGCCACCGTGGGGCATGGAGCTCACATCCTGCAATTTCAGGTAAGGCAGGGGGCCCAAGGGTGGGGAGAGAGAATTCAGGGAGGAAAGACTCCTCATCCAAAATTCCATAAGAGGGCGGTACCTGTGGCTCAAAGGAGTAGGGCGCCAGCCCCATATGCTGGAGGTGACAGGTTCAAAATCAGCCCCAGCCAAAAACTGCAAAAAAAAAATAAAAATTCCAGAATAGAGTTACTGAGAAATTTGAGGATGGCTGCCCTTTTTATGAAGAAAAGTGATGTGATAATGGGATTAGAAATTAGGACGATTGGGCTTTGCGGGACAGGTCCCTCCCCAGGCCTGGACCAACCAGCTGCCCAGGCTTTGCCGCACTCCATGCTGCTGGTTGTGCAGAGCCCTGCCTTCTCAGAACACACAGATTGCTTTTGTAAAATGAATAGACAAGTGAGGCTGTGAGGGGCTATGGCTACACAGTGTGGGTAGTCCTGAGATGAGACATAGGGAGGGGCAGGAGGTCAGTGTGCTGGAGGACTGTACTCATTTCTGGATGGCACCTTTAAAGAGCAGAGGACGGTGTGAATAGATGGGCCCAGTACCAAGAGGGAAAACCAGGATTCCCAGTGGATCATGGGAAATGTGGAAGGAGCTGTAGGCATTCAGACTGAAGAAGAAAAGCTTCTAAGAGGGGGGGGGAAGGGCAAGGCAAGGTTACTATTTTCACATCTACAACTAGCTTGGTGCACAGCACAGCTGCAAGGAAGAGATTGCAGGGCAAAGTAAATCATTTTTTTTTTCACAGTTAGAACTGCCCAGATATGAGAAAGTCACCCACAGAAGAATCTATTCATCCAATTCATTTCTTCAATTCACCATTCCGTATTCAGGGGCTATGTTCTAGGCATGGAAAAGAGAGTAGTGGGCAAAATACAGGTGATTTGTGCTCCCACAGGGTTTAATTACTTAGGGATGATGAGCCTTTTTAAGCAATAAAGTGTGAGGTGACCAGAACTAGTCTCCAGTGGATGTTTCAAGCAGGTGGGGGTTAAGAAAAGTGAGGTAAAGTTCTCCAGAGCTTGGTTCTCCCAGACAAATCCATTTTACAGTTGTTAAGACTTCTGCAATTGCTTTATCTACTTCAGGTCTTAACTACAAATCGGAAAGTGAAATATTCTTAAACTGCCTCCTGAAAGAGCCTCCAGTGAAAATGTAAAGGTGGGAAAACAATTTTCATTGCTGGGTTCTGTGCCTGGCCCTTGAGGACTGGAGTTTGCCTTAGGTGTTAATGGACATTATTAGTGAGGAGCCAGGATCCCTGTGCCTGGGGCCTCCAGGCTCTATTCAGGGTTGCTTGGTTCAGTAAAGACAGAATAAAATGATCCTGGGATCTGAATCACTTTCAACTTTTCCTGAGAAGGGCAACACCCAGCCTAGGGAAGCTGATGGGAGCCAGGCCTCCCTGGCTGCAAGATGAATTGGAGACTGAGGAGACCCAGGAGGTTCATGCTGAGCCCTCCTGCCTTGATTCTCCACCATTCCTCCCACACTTCTCCCCTCTTCCCTCTAGTTCTCTTACTTTGGATGCTGAATTCCTTCTCCTCCTCACCTAACCCCATACCCGATGAGCTACATGTTCCAGAAGACACCTAAATGGCTCAGCGTGGAGCTCTGCAAGGGGCTCTCAGTCCCAACAGCTCTGGCAGGAAGAGGAAACCATGAAAACCAGCTATATCATCTGACAGTAGGACATTCGTGTTCTCAAAGATAAACAAAGCCCGACATCAGGCAGAGATGAAACATGTTCTGTATGGTAACTCTTGACAGCGGGGCAGAGTGGAGCTGGAGAGAGAGAGAGAGAGGATTAGGCAGAGTCTGGAGAGTGAAAAACCACAAAGTAGCAATTATCAGAGTCAGGGATCTGGTCTCCCAGCTGAGAAACTGGACCCCCTCTCCTGGAGGTGGGGGAAGGTCAGACCTGTGAGGGGTGCAGACACAAACTCAGACCCTGGGTTCTCATCCCAGCTCTACTGTCTACTTCCTATGTGGTCAGCGATTGGTCACTCTGCTTTGTCTCCAGGCTCTGACATGGGATCTCTGGGGTCATCAACCTTGGAGCATTTGAGTTGTGTCACTCTATAATTCTTACGTGTCCACTGAGGCCACAGAGAAGTCACTCAATGGTTCCTGGGTGGAGGGCCTGTGGTGAAGGCCCTGAAATATTCCCTGGGCAGGAAGGGGTCAAGGTGTGCCTGGGGAGGGGTGGTAGGCAGGGTCTCTCACCCACAATGCTGAGGCTGGCAAGCTGCACATGGGCCCTGTCAGTGCCTGGACATGTGCACAGCTCTAGCAAGGAGTGCCCAGGCTAGTCCTCTTCCCAGCCACCCTCTTGTCACTGAGTCCTCATAAGTGTCTCAAATTACTATAGTAATGAGAATGGCTGGTTCTAATTCACACTCAGTCTCTGTTTAAAATGAGGTTGTCTTACTTTTTCCCAACTTGAACTTAGACGAGGAAAGGAGGCTTCTCTTTACCTTTTCTCCTCGTGTCCTTTCTACCTCTTTACCCAACCTGCTGGGGGGCGGGGGGTGGGTGGTTAACTCCTCTGCAGCTGGCAGTGGACATGCAGAGGCTTGGGGATGTCTGGACTGATGGTGGAACAGGCAGGGCTCTGCCATCCCAGAACCTGTATGCAGCTAAGTCCTGCCTCTGCCTGGTCCCATGTGTGGGGCCTTCCCTCCTTGGCCCCTGGACACCTAAGAGGTTCCTCCCCGCTGGGGTCTTCTCATCCTTCTGGACTGTGGCTGGAACTATGATGTCTGCACTCCTGTTTTCTCTGGTCTGAGACCTGCATCTGGTTCATGGAAATCGTTCTGACAACTTTTATCCCTACAAATTCCCCCCAAATACAAAAATACCTCTGTCCATGTCCTCTAGAAAGTGACAGTATTGCTTGAGAAATTCCCCAGTATTTCACCTTTGCTTTCTAAAAATCTGCATTTGAGTTTGTTTTAATTGCCAAAGTCAAAGTTGTGGCAGCCTGTAAAAGACACCATAAATAGGAACAATCAGTCTAAGAAGACTTGGTGTCAACACCAAGGATGGAGGACCCACAGCGCAGGAGAGGGCATGCTGCCAACCGGGGGGTGGGGTGGGGTGGGGTGAGGGGTGCACCCTTGCCTGTTCTCCTGAGACTCTTCCTATGCACCGGAAATTTCTGTTTTATATGATATCTTTTCTAATGCTGTATTATTTACATTTAAAATTTTTCTCTTTGTAGCATGATGTTTTGATATTTTAAAATGTCTGTCTTGCCAAGGAGAGAATGCCCTTCTCAGGGTCAGTCAATTCTTAGAGACAGCAAAGGGCACAGTGGGAGGGTGCCTTTGATATGAAGTGAACTGTGAACCCATCTAGAGCCACAACCCTGTCTGGCCCACATTCCCCCAGGAGGCAGAGTTCCTCTGCTTTAATCACCCCCACCAAGTAGGGACCACACCCAGAGCCCAGGGCTTTCAGAAATTATTCAGACTAACTGTTCCCAAACTGTTCACTCAGCCCTGCATTGGCCTGACCTCACCTTCCCCATGGAGACTCCAATAAAAGCTGTGGCCTAATGCACCTCCCACCTCTAGGACCTGGGGGTATAACACACTGTATTTCCCTTCTCTGTGGCAGCACCTGACCATCTCATAAAATAACACGGAACAAGTGAAGAGACCAGGAAAAAGATGAATCGGCCTGCCCCCATGAAATCATTTCTCAGTGCTGTTTAAGGAAGGATTTGAAAGTATTATAACAAAATGAGACATATGTTTCTCCCCATCCAAGAAGCAGTAGAGCTGTTGTCAGTGGTTACAGCTCCTCTACAAACTGCTCGCACTTCTTTCAATTCCTTTGTCACTTTTTGATCTGGTTTCATTTATGTTGTTTTAAGAAATGATAGTGTAGTGTCTTATCATTTGCAAAGCATATTTACATACATTGTCCAACTCATCCTCATAAAAACATCTGTGAGATACAGTCTATGAGCCTATAAAACAGTTTGTTGTGGTTGTTTATGGCTTCCAAGCTGGAAGCATCAAGAGCACGGCCTTTGTAGAAGGCAACTTGGCTTTCCACTATGACCTCACTCACTCGGTGACAGCCCCTTCTTGGAGCCCACTGATTCTGGCCCTGCACCTGGCCCCAGGAGATGAGATGTGTTTTTGTCTTTGCCAAAGCTATTTCCATATCCCTTTAGGGGAAGAAATGATTATTGTAGCTTAAATAATTTTAGTAATTTTTTTTCTAATTACAAAACCATATTAAATGAAGAAATATGGACAAACAGAGAAAGAAATCTAATGTCCTCTGCTGGCCTGCATGCTGAAAACATGCAACCTCTAAGTCAATCTGCCAGAAGTACAAATACATATAACTTCAAGGAAGGGTGTTTATTCTGCAATATGGTTTTTGCTTGCTTCTTAACAGTAGATGCTGAACATGTTACTTTATGATAATACTGTCTCCTGGTACATTATTCTCTATTTCTACATTTGAAATTATGCACTCAATGGAACTGAATAGTTATTTAATCTATACTGTATTGTAGACCAGAGTCAATCATTTGGAATATTTTATTGTCATACAGAATGTTGTGGTTAATATTTGTGTACATACACTTTTAAAATTTGCTCATGCATAATTGCACTTGAGGAATATATTTCTAAATATGAAATACCTACAGAGGTAGTATGTAAGAGCTTATGATATATCTTTGATATTTTTTGCTACCAAATTGCTTTCATAAATGCATGCATTTCTCCTCCTTTTGAAGAGTGTGTCAACTGCTTTTTCACCCACTGTGTTAACACTGGGATTATCCAAGCTTTTAATTCTTACCAAATCAATAGGTCAAAAACCCCTAGCATCTCATTAGTATAATCGGTAGTGGGTTTTGGCCCACTAAAACATGGAGGTCAAACATTTACTTGGTGATTACCTCTTGAAGTCACCATTTAAAATGTCCTTGTCTAGGATATTTGATGTTTTAATTTATAACTGGAAGGTCGATAAGAAGCTAATAGAAAACACTGATGTAATGTAACTAATTTGAGCTGTAAGGCAACTCCCTGAATAGCTGCTTTTTTCCTCCTTGTCCTCAGAGAAAGCACTCCAACTTCAAATTCTGAAAAAGGCAATGCTTGTAGGTAAGTATTGTCCACACACATAATTTGAGGGCATAGGGACCCCCACACAGCAAAGGAACAAAGTATTTGCTATTAGAGCCTAGACATTAAGAATACCCTCTAATAAATATGCAGTGTGTTAATTCTGCAATAGCATTGTTCCAAGATACTCGGTGCTTGCTACTGTCTAAAAGTTGGTAAGTTTATTTATCCTATTGTTTCGACTGTGCTATACTGTGAGTAATTTTACAGATCCCTAATTTCAATGCCACACCAATGCCACAATCTCGAAGCAGAATGAAGTTGCTACATTCTTCCAATTAATTAACCAACAAATTTAATTTCACACTACAGAGCTTTGGAATAGCTACTGTTTACTGAAATTACCATTGCAAATAATGAAACTGAATGTTTAAAGAACCAACGTTTAGTATTGTCAATTAAGTCTGGGCTAAATGTTAATAAATATAACACAGTGTGGAAAACCATCTGCTGGATCTTCAGCTTTGTTCGGGAATTTGCCACGTGGAGCCTGATGTAGACAGTTTGTTGATGTGATGCGGGTCCTCCAGGAATCAGTGGGCAGTTGGCAACTTGTAAAGTAGCCACTTCTATCAGGGGACACTATTGCTAAATTATATATTTTTAAAAAGGCAGGTTATTTCAGATTTTTAAGTGAGTTCATTGAATAATCAATAATGTGACAACAACCTCATTTTTAAAACTTTGCATACAATCTCACCATGAGTTTGTTTCTCAAGCCTGTGTCCACCCTTTGTCTCTGGGTGCACACGCATACGTTACAGATGTGCAGATAGCGATACGCAGTTTTCTGTCATTGCACCAAACATACATTTGTTAATTGGTACTTAATATTTAAATTGCCATTTTGATTTACTGTGATAACTTGTCATGCGAGTGGGGCTGTGATTTGCTTCACCGACCTCCTGTTATTGCCATTTAAAGTGATTCTTAATGCTGATGATTATTAGTCATAAACCATGTGGATTTTTCATAGCCTGATATTATTTTCTTAGGACAAATTCCCAGGAGTGAGAACATCAAAGCCAAGGGAATTTAGCATTTTTATGGCTTTAGGTGCCTGTCCCATATATTCCAGTCCTGCTTACCCCTTCTTCTAACCTCCCCATTTATATCCCCATTTGGATATAAAGGTGTCTAAAATAAAGAGATCTTTGGGTTTTTTTCTGTTTCTTTTTCAGATTCTATTCCATTCCTTACATTGCTTTCTGCTCTAGGTTTTATTGCCTGCTGGTCTTTCCATGGACACTGTCCTCTGTGTGAGAGTGAGGAGTGAAGCAGATGGGATCACTTACACCCTGGTGACTGCACGGGAGGTCTTCCTCCTACTACCATCAGAAATCTTAATCTCTGAGGATGTCCGTTCTCAAAAGGCTGTATTCCCAGGATGCCCTTTCTGCCTTGCTGGTGTTCAAGGAGCAGGTAGTGTGCTTGCAAGTGTGTGTTTTTGCATCTGAGGCTGTGTGTGTACATATTTGATGTGCAGGTGTGTACATGTGCATGCATGCATGCAGCAGGGTGTGCATGTGTGTATATGTGAATGTGTATGTATGTATCTATGTACACACATGTGCATGAAACTGTGGATGGTCACACATGCCATTTGGGCTTCTCTGCCTGAGAATGCTCCTGTTGGCAGCAAGAGGAGGGACAATGAGCCTGGTGGTTTGCGTGGTGCTCAGCCTGCTCTGAGTCTGCAGTGAACATGAGCAGCCTGCACCTGCCAAAGGAGGCTGTATTCTGTAATTTCCAAGTTTATGAATTATGGGACCTTCAGTAACCTTTTTTTTGGTTTGTTTTATTCATGACAAAATTTTTAAACACAGAAAAATAAAGAAGATGTATTCAGTCATTTAAAATAAATATTTAATTATTTAAAAGTACACAATTCATTTCTTCAGTTTTCCATGGATGGACAATTAACTCATTTAAAAAGGTTTTGCTACTGAAAATTACGCCAGAAAAATCCCTCTGCTGTGTGTGGCTGCTCGTGGTGGCTGCTCATGCATGCGAGCCTCTGAGCCGGAGCGTGTACCTGACAGAAACTGCTAGATCATAGCATTTTCACCATTAATATTAGGGCCAAGTTGCTCTCCAAAGTGCTGTGGTATTGTACACTCTGCTGCAAATTCTGAGATTTTGGGTTTTCTAATAGTCATGCCAATACTTGGTATCATCACACTCCTCATCCCCAGTCTTGAAGGTGTCAACTGGAATTTCGTGAACACTTGGTCACCATTAAGTTTTGCTCTTTTATGTGCTGCTGTTTAGTTCCTTGACCCATTTTTTTTTCTTTTTAATGGTTGAGATTTTTCCTGCTGAGTTGTTATTCTTTATATATTTTTATTTATTTATTTATTTATTTGGAATTCACTGAGGCACAAAGAATTAGGTTATACTGATTGCATTTGTTAGATAAAGTCCCTCCTGTACTTGTGTCCTGCCCCCAAGATAGTCTTTATATATTTTGTCATTGGTTTATATTGTGTGCCTTTCAGCTTAAAATTATTTTTAAAGTTTATATTGGCAAATTATAATGGTATGTGTTTATGGGGTACAAATGATATTATGATATATGTGTGTACACAAGGTGGAATTGTTGAATCCAGCTAACATACCCATCACTCATCACCTCAAATATTTATTTCTCCTGTCTAACTGAAACTCTGAACCAGCTGACCAACATCTCCCCATGCCCCTCAACCCCACTGTCTGGTAATCACAGTCTGTTGTCTGCTTCTATGAGTTTGATTGTTTAAGAACATGTGATACTTCTCTTTCTATGTCTATTTCACTTATAATACTATCCTCCAGGTTCATCCATGTTGTCACAAATGACAGAAATTCCTCCTTTTTAAAAGGCCACATAGTATTACATTGTGTGTGTATATATATAGTGTTTACCCACTCATTTGTTGATGGACACTCAGGTCAATTCCAAATCTTGGCTACTGTGAATAATGCTACAATGAACATGGGAGTGCAGATATATTTTTGACATACTGATATCATTTCTTTTGACTATATACCCAGAAGGGGAATTGCTAGATTCTATGATAGTTACATTTTTAGCTGTTTTGGAATTTCCATACTGTTCCATACTATTTCCAAAATAGCTAAACTAATTTACATTTCTTTTTCTTTTCTTTCTTCTTCTTCTTCTTCTTTTTTTTTTTTTGAGATAGATTCTCACTCTGTCACCCTTAGTAGAGTGTTATAGCATGATAGCTCAAACTTGGGCTCAAGCAATCCTTTTGCCTTACCCTCCCAAGTAGCTGGGACTGCAGGCACCCGCCACAACGCCTGGCTATTTTTTTTTTCATCTCTTTTTAGTAGAGTCAGGGTCTTGCTTTTGCTCAGACTGGTCTTGAACTCTTGCACTCAAGCAACCCATCCACCTTGGCCTCCCAGACAGAGTGCTAGGATTACAGACATGAGTGACCATGCCCAGCCACTAATTTACATTTCTACCAACAATGTTTAAGGGTTCCCTTTTCTCCATATCCTCACAACAGATCTTTTGTCTTTTTTTGATGATAGCTATTCTGAAAGGTCTCAGGTGATTTCTCTTTGTGGTTCTAAGTTGTGTTTCCCCAGTGGCTAGTGAACATTTTTTTCATATATCTGTTGGCCATTCGTATGCCTTCTTCTTAGAAATGTCTTTTTGATTCTTTGCTCATTTTTGAGTTTGGTCATTTGCTTTCTTGCTACTGAGTTATGAGTTCCTTATATATTTTGAGCATTAACCTCTTATTAGATGTATGGATTAGTTTCTTCTAATCCATGGGTTGTTTTTTACTTGTTTTCTTTGCTGTGCACAAACTCATTACTTTGATTTTTGCATGTCGTGTGAGATAAGGGTCCAATTCTCTTCTTCTGTTTGTGTTTGTCCAGTTTTAGAACACCTGTTACTGAAGAAATTATCTTTTTTCCCATTGTGTTATCTTGGCAACTTTGATGTTTGCATTTTTATGCCAGTACCAAGGTATTTTGACTGACTTCTGATACAGTTTACAGTCAGTAGTGTGGTGCCTCTAGCTTTGCTTGCTTTGGTCATGATTGCTTTGGCTATTCAGTTTTTTGTGGTTCCACATGAATTTTAGGGTTGCTTTTCCTATTTTTGTGAAAAATGTAACTGGAATTTTGATAGGGATGGCATTTAATCTGTAGATTTCTTTGGGTAGTATGGACATTCTAGTGAAGAACATGACCTATCATCCCATTGCCTTGTGTTTTCTTCAATTTCTTTCATCAGTGTTTTATAGTTTTCAGTTTATAGATATTTCACCTCCTTGATAAATGTATTCCTAAGTATTATAATTTTTTTGATAGTTATTGGAGATGAGATTGCTTTTTTTGGTTGTTTTATTGTTAGTGTATAAAAATACTACTGATTTTTGAGTGTTAATTTTGTATTCTACAACCTTACTATACTCTTTTATTAGTTCTAACAGGTTTTTTTTAATGTTCTCTCTATATAAAGTTGCGTCATCAGCAGACAATTCACTATTTCCTTTCCTGTTTGTATGCTTTTCATTTCTTTCTCTTGACCAATTGCTCTATCATGGACTCCCAGTCCTATGGTGAATAGAAGAGCTGAGAGTGGCATCCTCGTCTCACTGTAGGTCTTAGAGGAAAGGCTTTTGACTTGTCACTGTACTGTAATATTACCTGAGGGCTTGTCACATATGACCTTTGTTGTGTTGATGTTCATCCCTTGTATATCTAATTTGTTGAATTTTCAACATGAAGACATGTTGAATTTCATTAAATGCTTTGTCTACATATAATCAGATGGTCATCATGATTCTGTCCTTTATTCTGTTAATGTGGTATATCACATTCATAGATGTCTTTGTGTTTTTATAAGTTTTATGTTACTAATCTGAAGTCTATTCTTTCTGCTTAAAGAATTCTCTTTAGTAATTCTGTGGCCTGGATCCTTCTCTGATACCAGAAAAGTGTTGGCTGTCACTGAGAGAGAGGTAGAAAACCCATCTTTGCCTTTAAACCTGCACTTATTCCAGGTGGAAGTTGGCTGCCCCAGACACTGCACTGATCCTTGGAAAAAAACATCTGTCCCTGGCAGAGAGGCAGAAAACCAAGTATGTCACAATTCTTCCTTGAAACAAGGCAGCATCCCGATACCATGGTGAGGAGGTGGGAATGCCACGTGCTCTGGATGCCTGGCTCTAAAGAAGAGACAGAACATTCTTCTCCGTAAGGGACCCTGAGAAAGTCCCACCCAGAGGCTCAGGATTCAGAAACCCTCATGTTACTTCCACCATGAGCCACCCACTCAGTAGATGCAGCAGCAAGACCTCAGTGAGAGAAAAACACACAGAGAAAGTTCCCCTTGCTGACACCAGTGTGTGGCTGCTGGGGCAGCCATGCTGCTGGTAGGTGCAGAGTGTGCAGCTCCTGAGGTAAATGTGCCCCTCTAAGGGCAGGTGTGTGGCTCTCAGGGGAGGTTAAAGGATAAAAAGTTGAGGTGGAGCAGGTTCACTGAGGACCCTAGACACTCCAGGGTTTCTGTAAAGCAGGAATTTAAAGCCTGAAGTTTGCTGAAAATTACTTTAGAAACAAGAAAACTCAAATCCAGCTTGACTGACGAGTATATTGATTTAATCCCTCATACTACATAGTAATTGCATGACAGGGAAGGTATGCATATTTCCAAGAATAAATAGGATTTATCTCAGTCTCTACTATTCTATTACACACAATAAACATTTATAAGACACAAACTAGAAAAAAAGACTCATTGGAAAGAAGCACAATAATTAAGAGATACAGACCCACAGATTGCTCTGATACTGGAAGTATGAGACAGGGACTTTAACACAACTATGATTGATATGATAAAGGAGCTATTGGAAAAGGTGAACACCATGCATCAACAGATGAGGAGTTTCAGCACAGTGATGGAAATAATAAAAAGGATCAAATAGAAATGCTAGAAATACTAGAACAGAATATTGGGCCAAAGAATTCCCTTTAAGAAGTTTACTGCATGTTTGCAGACTGCATACAGCAGAAGAAAGAATCAGTGAACTCTGGGTAATAAATGGAAATGATGCAAACTGAAGTACAAAGAAAAATTAAAAAGTGTGTACAAAGCAAACAGGATATCCATAACCAGAGAGACACACTCAAATGATCTAACTCTACTTATGATTTGTTGGAGTCACCAAAGAAGAATGGATAGAAAGACCAAGGCAGTAGAATGTGTGTAAAGGTAATTAATGACTGAGAATTTTCCAGACTTAATTGAGAGAATCACAGATTAGAGAATTCTCAGCAGGATAAGCACAGACAAGCTTACTGTTAAACATAGTCAAACTGTTGAAAAGCAACATAAAAAGATACATCAAGAGAAAATCTTGAAGGCAATTAGAGACAAAAAGCACCATCACATACAGAAGCTCTAATAAGAATGACAGCAGGCTTCTCATCAGAAACAATGGATGCCAAATGACATTGAAACTACTTGTTTAAAGTGCTGACTAGAATTCTATAGCAGGGAAAATGTTATTCAGAAATGAGGGTTGAGAAAGACTTCTTTAGAGAAATGAAAGCTAAAAAATTCATCTCTGGGAAAATTGCATTTCTAAAAATGTTAAAAGGAAGTCATGGGGATTTAAGGGATTGCCCTGGCTGGCATGTGGTGGAGAGGGGTAGGCCCTCCCACGTCACCATCCTGCATCCATCTAGCAGTGAGGATCTCACAGGCATGCAGGGGTGCAGTGGCTCAGTGGGGCAGTCCCAAGGCTAGGGTTGGGGATAAGAACTCAGGGGAAGGTGTGGTCTAGAGGTGTGGGGTGTCTGGCAGGGAGGGAGATGGGAGAGGCATAGGAAGGCAGCCAGGCATGGAAGGGAGTCCACAATATCATCACAGAGACCCAGCATTTTCTGGTACCTTCAGGGGAAGAGGATGAGGAGTGGCTGGTTGGCTGGAGAGGAGGGGGTGATTAAGGAAAGAAGTATGTTGGGAACAGGAAGATGGGGGCTGAGCTTGGAGGGACATCTGGTCACACAAATATATGTGGTCCTGAGCACTGTGTGTGCCCAGCAAGGACAGAGCTAGCCGGATACAACTCTTGGCCTTTCTGCAGGGCAACTAGTGAAGGGATTTGCAGGGTGACATCTGCTCTTCTGTCCTGTTATGGTTTGAATGAGTCCCCTTAAGCTTAGGTGTTGGAAACTTAATCCCCAGTGCGACTGTGATGGCAGGTAGGGCCTAATGAGAGGTGATCAGGTCTTAAGGGCTCTGCCCTCACAAATGGACTAATGGAATGCTTGGGTTAGTTACTATGAGAGTGAACATGGTATAAAAGCTCGTGCAGCTCTCCCCCGACTCTCCTTCTACCACGGGATGGTGCAGCAGCAAGGTCCTCCCCAGATGCCTTCCCCTTAATACTGGACTTTATGCTTAATACTGCAGCCTGTAGGACCATGAGCCAAGTACATTTCTGTTCACTACAAATTACAAAGCCTGTGGTGTTCTGTTAAGGCTGCGCTAAGATGTGCCGCTTAGTGAGAAGTGCCCCTCCATCTACTCATCCCGTTAGGTGACCCCTGTGTCCCATCATCTCTGCTTGTATCTATTCCCTCATTAACTTAGTCATGCCTGCCATCCTGGCACCCAGAGCTAGGGCAGCTCCTGGCACGTAGCAATTACTTTGAACTCAGATGTGGAGGCCCAGGCTGCCTGTGGGCTGAGCTGGCAGGGCCAGGGACCCTGAAGTCATGTTTTAGTTGCTGGAAAATGGGCTAAAGACTCACTCTCTGGCCACTAGCAGAAGCTCAGGGTCTTCTGCATTGCTTAGGTTTTTATCTGAAGATGGAAAGCAATTTCTGTGTTCCAGGAGATCTGAGGAGAAAGTTTAGGCATTCTCGATGCCCAGAAGTAACTGTAACTCTTGCCAATGAAACCAGAATGTCTAGTGTGGAAATCATCTGTGATTTGTTCACTCTGGTCCTGGTCTGTGGGAGAGCTTCCCAGCACCCTGTTCCATGTTGGCTGGCAGCTTCCCATGGCTGCTGGAGGGCAGGGGGGCCTTCTCACAGCTCTGGGTTTTAGCTCTCTAGGCCTGCCCAGGGCAGGGTCAGCAGTCGCCAGAGATGGGCATGAAGAGGCCTGGGGCACCCCTCAGAGCATACTTAAAATAACAGCAACAGTGGTAATGATAGCACTGCTGGTTATATAAACATCACTATGGGCCATGTGAGCTTGATGGGCTCTATCCACTGTCCCCAAAGCCCCCAGCAAGCCAATGCTGCTCCTTCGTCATTTCTGCAGTGCCCTCCCCAAAGCACCTGCAGCCCCTGCCCCTCTTCCAGAGCTCCAACCGTGGGAGAGGAGGTCTGAATCCTGTCTGGAAGGAGTCCCAGTGGCCCATCTGCTATGTGACATGATGCTGCCTGCCCCACCACTCCAAGGGGATGGCTTGCCCTCCACGTGGCCAAGGGTGGTGAAATTCTGTTGTAGGACTTATTTTAGGATACAACAGGAGGGTACACAGGTCTCAGGGACAGAGAGCAGCTCAGTGGCCCCATCCTGAGGCCATCGCAGGTGACAGTACAGCAGAGTGAGGAGGCCTCTCTGGGTTCCAGGTTTGCTATGCTTGGCCCACCCACAGAGTCTTACCATTGCTGTGGTGGTGCCTTCCAACCACCTCTCTCTCTCTGTCTCTCTTACTCATCCCAAAGAGCAACAGCTGACAAATGGAGGTCGTCCTTTCCCTCACTGGCCTATGAACTCTGACCTCCATGGCCTAAGCAGGTATGAGGCACCCATGATGTGCTGTGGAGGAGGAATACTGACTCCCCACCCCACAGAGGGCAGCTCTGCCTTGGCTGAGGCCTCTAGCCACCGTCTGTCCCCACCTCGCTCTGATTGGGTATATGCCAGCACCTCCATGCTCCAAGGATGGCCTGGGGTCCCTGCACTGGGCCTAGTAGAAGCCCCGCTCTCCTGGATCCCAACACACAATCAGATCTCCTTCTCCATGAGTCAGGACAGCAGTCACACCCCTGCCACACTGAGCTTTAACCCCAGCAGTGAAACAAGGTCGCAGACTCCAGCCCTGTTATCAGTTCGCCCCACCCCCACCTTGGGTTCGACACAGCAGAAATGATTCATCATGACCATGGTGTGCAAGACTCAAGGGAAGACCCCTCAGCTCACCACAGTGACCCCCGTGGCTCCTGCCTCCACTGTTATCCATGGGGGTCACATTCATCCCATGGCTGATGCCTAGTTCAGGCCTCTGAGGCATGTGTAAATGTCTTGGGATCTACAATAATTAAATGAACCCAACATCACTTGTTCTTACTGAAGTGAAAATGATCTGAAGAAAGAAGGAACCTAAACACAAAGTTAACCCGTTGAGCAGCTGCCCACCAATGGACTTGTCTGAAGGACTGAGGTGCTGCTCCAAGGTCCCAGCCGGCATGAAACAAGAAAGATAGTAAACAAATGGGATAGAAGAGGGAAGAGTCAAGAAATGGCTCTTTGGTGATGATAGGATCTTATATCTAGAAAACCCCAAAGATTCTGTCAAAAGCTTCTTGGAATTGATAAATAAATTCAGCAGAGTCTCAGGTTACAAAATCAATAGCATTCCTATATACTGACAACAGTGAAACTGAGAATCAAATCAAAGATGTAATTCCTTTCACAGCAGCAATGACAAAAAAAAAAAAAATAAGTACTTAGGAAAATATTTAACCAAGGGAGTAAAAGACCTCTACAGGGAGAACTACGAGTTACAAAGGATATAAACAAATGAAAAATACATCATGCTCAAGGATTGGCAGAATCAACATCATTAAAACGTCGATGCAGCGCCCATTGAAATCCCAACATCATTTTTGCAGAGCTATAAAATATAATTCTATTCTTTGTATGGAATCAGAAAAGAGCCTGAATAGCCAAATGATTTTTAGCAAAAAGGACACATTGGGAGGCATCACTTTACCAGATTTCAAGCTACACAAGGCCACAGTAACCAGAACAGCACAGTACTGGTACAAGACCAGAGACACAGATCATGAATCAGAACAGAAAACCCAGTTGTAAAACCATCCTCATCTTGCCATTTAATCTTTGACAAAGTAGTCAATAATATACACTGGGGAAAAAAAATCCCTATTTAATAAATGGTGCTGGGAAAGCTAGATAAGCACTTATAGAAGATTAAAACAGGTTCCACACCTCTCCCCACTCACAAAAATTAACTCATGATGGACAACAGACTTAAATCTAAGGCACAAAACCTTAAGAATCCTAGAAGAAAATGTTGGAAAACTCTTACATATCAGCTTAAGGAAAGAATTTATGAAGAAGACCCCAAAGGCAATCACAGCAACAACAAAAATTAACAGATGGGACCTTATTAAATTAAAAAGCTTCTGAATAGCCAAGGAAGCAATCAATAGAGAGAACTGACAACCTACAGAATGAGAGAGAAATACTTGCATGTTATACCTCCAATAAAGGGAGAATCACCAGCATCTATAGAGAACTCAAATCAGCAAGAAAAAAATCAAACACTATTGTAAAAAAGTGGGCAAAGACAAATGCTTTCCAAAAGAAGATAGACTAATGGCCAATAAACATGTAAAAAACGCTCAACATCTCCAATCATCAAGTGCAAATCAAAACCACAACGAGAGATCACCGAACTCCAGTGAGAATGGTGTTTATAAAAAAAATTCCAAAACTACAGATGCTGTCACTGATGTGGAGAGAAAGGAACTGCTATACATTGTTGGTGAGATGCAATCTAGTACAACCTCTGTGGAAAGTAGTGGGAAGGTAACTCAAAGAACTAAAAGTGGACCTACCATCTGATCTAGCAGTCCCACTACTGGGTATTTAGCCAAAGAAAACACGTCATTTTATCAAAAAGATACGTGCACCCGAATGTTGTTTATTGTAGCACAATTTGCAATAGCAAAGATACATAAACAAGCCAAGTGCCCATCAGTACATGAGTGGATTAATAAAATGTGGCCTGTGTATTCCATGGGAGACTCCTCAGCCATAAAAACGTGGTGTGACAATCTAGATGGAACTGAAGACCGTTCCTCTCAGGGAAGTATCACAAGGATAGAAACACAAACACATGTTCTCACTATGAAATTGGAGCTAGTTGATCCACTGACCCATGTGCATACATGGTAGGAAAACTCAATGGAAAGCAAGCAGGTGGGAGGGGGCAAAAGGAGAGGAGTAAATTCACACCTAACGGGTACAGCGCACTCTGTTTGGGTAATGGGCACACTTACGACTTTGACTCAAACTGTATGAAGGCAATTCATGTAACCAGAACATTTGTAGCCCTGTAATGTTCTGAAATTAAACAAATGAATAAACAAGGAAGCAAGTGTTGTAAGGACTGGAAATAATTTTTTAAAAACTTTTAAAAGTTTATAAAATGTGTGATGTATGTGATGAGTGTGTAAGACATGAAGTGATTCTCAAATGACACACGAGAACGAATACTAGGGGTTAACAATATCACTGCAGTTAAAATCCATATATGAGAATTAACCATGTTTCATCATTTTTATCATTATCACACTATAAACCTGTGTGAAATGCATTGTTATTCATTTGTAATAATAGAGAAATCCATTTACATTAAAATATATGAATGACTCAAGAATAAAATAACAAATCTAGAAAATGTTCTACACTTTTATTGAAGAATTAGGAGTCTCCAGAAAAATCTCTGGAAAGCACAGAAGTAAATGTATAGGTATAATGTGGTCAATTTTTAGAAGGGAGAATTCGGTACAAATTGATCTGTATTCTTTAAACAATCACTGTGTGCCAGGCCTTGTGTTAGCATGAAGCTGCTGACCTGTGTTTTTTTGTTTGTTTGTTTGTTTGTTTTGAGACGGAGCCTCAAGCTATCCCCCTGGGTAGAGTGCCATGGCATCACAGCTCATAGCAACCTCCAACTCCTGGGCTCAAGCGAGTCTCCTGCCTCTGCCTCCCAAGTAGCTGGGAACACAGGTGCCCGCCACAACGCCCAGCCTTGTTTTTGGTTGCAGCCATCATTGTTGTTTGGCCTGTGTTTTAATCATTTTTGTTCATGCCTCCTCTCCGGTCAGACCAGGAGCCCCTCAGGGTAGGGACATTGCACAGGACCAAGATGAATATAGGAATCAAAGCACAATCTGGTATAGTTGCAAAATACATTTTTCTTAACCTCCAATTTTGTAAAATGCATAGCTGTTTCCTATCACATGTTATAAAGATAAACACTTTCTCATAAAGAAAGAAGTATCCTCTCCAACTTCATCCTGTAAGCAGACCCCAAATGAGTCACTTGGGTTGATATGAACAGAGATTTTGCAGCATAAGTCAAGAATGTGATCTTTCCTTTGCAGAATATGCCAAAAGAAGATGGCTTGCAAGAGCCAGGGAGATTCTAACTAGATCTCTGGAAGACTTTGTGTTGGAAAACAGACTCTACTCTTCCTAGGATCACAGAAGAGGCCAGTGGCAGGAGAGACACAGCCCAGTCTCAAAATGGTTTTATGACCCCAGAGGAAGGAGCATCAGTGAGAGAGACCATGCTGGTCCTGAGGTCAGCCACCCCCTGGGCGTACCGAGCCTGACTGAACCTTGGTCCCTGACCTGGTGAAGGCTCCATAACATACACATCAGCGTGCTAAATCAGGGTCGCCAAACTTTTTCTGCAAAAGATTGTAAGCAAATGAGGTGAATGTGTCCAAACAAAACTTCATGAACACTTAAATTTGAATTTCGTATCATTTTCATGTATCACAATATAGCATTCTTTCCATTTTTGTGAATCTGTTAAAAATCTAAACACTAGTTTATCTCATGGACCACATAGAAACAGGAATGGCTGGATTTGCCTGTGAGGTGGTAGTTCCCAGGCCAGTGTTCTTAGGTGATGACTCTTGTTTCTTTTCAAATCAGACCCTTCTTCACCCCACAATGGAATGTTCTAAGCTGCCTTGTCCTCTCAAAGTTTCCCAGGAGATAAACACCTGCTTGTGCTCTGTTGAGTTTTACTACATGTGTGGGGTCAGTTGGTCGATTAGTTCCACTTTAATAGTGAGAACATGTGGTGTTTGTTTTTCCATTCTTATGATACTTCACTTAGAAGAATGGTTTCCAATGCCATCCAGCTTGTTACCAAGGGCGTTAGTTCACCATTTTTATGGCTAAATAGTACTTCATGGTGTCTCTACCACGGAGAGGGCAGTGCTGGTCTGTCCCCTCACTGGCTGGCACCCTGGGTCCTCTCTGTGGGCATCTGAAGCCTCCTTAAGCAGCTTGGGCAGTAACCCTTCTGGTCACCAAGGAGGGCTCATTTCCTTTCTTTCCAACACACCAAGAGAAAGAAACCCACAGCCCCGGAAGAAGAGGTGAAGGAGCTGGAGGAACCTGGCCAATGGAAACAACATCCTCTCTTCCAGAGCCAGAGCTTGTGATAGAGGTCAGGGCAGTCTGTGCCCTCGGGCCAAATGGGGGACTCAGGTTCTTCTCCAGGGCAGGGTGGGCCTGATGCATCCCTGCTGAGCACAGTGCCTGGCCATCCACAGGGGAGCCGTCTACAGTGACGCAGATGAACTGGGAGACATTCAGCCCAGGTGTGCTACCACTACAGGAAGGGAAGAGGAGTCCCTCATCGGGTGGTCCCCCATACACCACCAGCATAGTGTATGTGCTGGTCTGGTCTCAGCTTCTGCACCTCTGCTCTGCTCACGAATCATCCCTTCATAGTCTGTATCATTCAAACTGGAGGAAAAGCATTTCCCTGAGTCAGGGGTCGTTTCGTTTCCTTGGAACAATCAGTGCAACCAAGGAGGGACCCACATTGTGGATGAAGAACAGCACCTCGGTAGTCCTCAGGAGACTCTGACAGGGTCACTGCAGAGCTGACCCTGAGTGAGGAAAGAAGGGCTCCTTCTGAATTGCTGGAACTGTGCTGGCCAGCATGAGGGAAGCCCTGCCCTTAGTCTAACATAGACTGTGCCTCTGTGGGCCTGTCTGCCCTTGCCCCTCCTTCACAAGGCTGAGTCTTCCCTGCTCCCGAGCTCACACGGTAGTTGCCCAGGGAAGGTGTGGCTCATGATGGGCAAATGGAGACAGACACATCAGATGGATGGATGGTTTGCAGGAATCCAGAGGTCTGGGAAGCTGTTTGTGGCATTGCTCAAAAGCAGCTGCAAGGATGATTCTCGTTTTTTCCTACTAAAAATAGCTTTGGATGAACAATTTCAGGGGAACTATGACTTCTGCTCTCCAGTAATTCAAACAATACCTTAAGGTACCTGTTCCTGAAATAGAGCCCATGCTGTGGGTTCAGAAGTGTCTTTGAGGAGGCTGGGGACAGATGACCTTCCTTGGCACTCTGAGCCATGTGTGACCCTCCATCTCTCAGGTACATGAGTGTGAGGGGACTTGCCTTCCTCTACCATTTCTTCTGAGGCTGCAGTGCCCACCAAGCACCAGGCGATGTCACATGTCACCACTCATCCCTGATCTCTAAGGTACCTGGCATTGCAGGGGTAGTCACCCCTCCTTTAAAGGTGCAGATGCCAGGGCTGGGGTTATGAGAAGAGAAGGGTATTGGCACCTCTGATGCCTCCCAGTGGGAGTGCTTTCCTGGACAAGATAAAGAGCACCAGCTTGTCAACTATTAGTCTTTATTTTTCCTTCCTCTCAAGTTCTTGAGATGAATACCATGCCTTATGCAGGTTGTAGGTTGGCAGATAAGATTTTAAAAATTGGTAGGGGAAATAGTCCCCTGAACAAACAGTGGTAGGCTAAGCAGGGCCAGTGGAAGGGACAAAGTGTAACCCCACTGGGGACACCAGGCTCCGCAGAAAAGCAGAATTTCACCAGGAGAAAGGTAAGTGGAACAGCAACCCTGACAGCAGGAACAGCAGAGGCCAAGGCAGGAGCAGGAGGGCCTAAAGAATAAGGCAGGTCCAGGAAATGGTGGGGTCCCTGCATGGTCAGCACAGGGGCGCAGTGTAGGAGAAGGTGGAGGGGGACCCTGGCTTATTCACTGAGGAGACACAAAATGGTCCGAGCATGGCCTCCAGCCTAGTGGAGGAGGGCAGGAAGGAGACTTATGGTCTACCAGCCACACCCCCTTTGCTTCATAGATAAGGCATCAGGGCTACAGGGCATGGTAAGGACCAAGCAGCTTCCCTGATTCTCAGACTCTATCTCCAGTTTCCCAGGCTATGCAGAGCAAGCCAGGGAGAGGTTGAGCCAGATCCTGGGGGGAAGTCTAGACTATTCCTGGTCCTGACCATCTCATCAGCTGAGAACCAGGTTCCTGAGCTCTGCAGAAAAGAGGAGGTGCAGGAGAAAAGTCCATTAACTATAAGCTCAGTTGTGGTCCACTGTGTGAGGAAATAGGTGAAGAGGCCAAACAGGTCCTGGATTATACAAGTAGAGGAAGGCGTGCTGAATAGAGGGGAGCCTCTGGCTCAGTCTGTGTGGATGAGCTGGAAAGCACACCTGGGAGGTGGCTCCTGCAGACAGTGGAAAGGACAGCAGCTGTGCCTCTGGCATTTCAGACCTGAGAGAACATGAGGCTTCCCCTAAAGTTGCTGCTGGCAAGGAGAGTGAGGTCACCAGGGAGAGTGACCCAGCCCGACAAGCCCAGTGCAGTGGCATGATCATAGTTCACTGCAGCCTTAAGCTCCTGGACTCAAATGATCCTGCTGCATCAGCTTCCCACTTAGCTGGGACTATAGGTTCATGCCAACATGCCTAGCTAATTTTTCTTATTTTTTGTAGAGTTGAGATCTCTTTATGTTGCCTGGGCTGGTTTTGAACTCCTGGCCTCAAACAATTCTCCCACTGTGGCTTCTCAAAGTGCTGGATTACAGGCCACTGGCATAGCCCTCAAATTTTAATTTGTTGAGCTACTTTCCAGCCAGCACAGATTCTGTAATTATAATTCCATTTAGTTAATGACTTGTTTTTTTCAAAAGGTACATTTGAATGGGCTATGTCATTGTGGGCTGGTTGCTATGGTCCCTTGCTTGCGAGTCTGTGGGCCTTTGTTACACAGCATGGGCACCTTTGCTGCCCTCCTGTTGTATTTGAGTCACGGAGGTTACTGTGGATGTTACTGGAAACAGGTCCCCATTGGACAGAGCCACACAGAGGGTGCATGCTACTTGATGCAAACAGATTTTTCCCCCTGCTCTTCTGGACTTCAGAACAGGCCAATCAATCTTCGCTGTGAAACTGAAGTAGGGGAAAACCAAGCACTGCCCTAAAGAAAACAAACTGTGGTTGGCAGGATATTTATTTCCATTAAGATAACGACTTATCATTTTAACCAACTGGTGATAGACACCAACCATCCCAGCTTATCAGCTATAATTTAAAGAATTAGCAGTATATTGTAGGGTGGAGAAAGAGGCATCTGGTGTCTGGAGACAAAATTAAGACTAATGTCCTACCCTAAGAGTCCATGTTAGCAGACTCAAAAATGTAATTCTGACCTCCCAGTGTCTGGTAGCAGGCCATTGCTTTTTATTGTGTGTGTTTTAAAATCCATCCAAGTGTAGAATAAATTATGCTCAGAAAGTTATGAGAAAAAGTCCTGTGTAACTCAATTTGGAGGGCTCTTCATATACTGTAGGATGTAATGAAAGAACAATAAAGCAGTTACTAGGTTGTGAGTCAATTTGTCTCAGTCCCACTCCAAGGATAGTGCAGCACAGACACACAGGACCTAGAGCTCCACATCCTCACACCTCCCACAGCACCATGGCCATCTGTCCCTTGCATGCCAGTATAGCTACCACCCACTTATTCCAATGCCCATAGTGCCAGGCCCCCAACACCCCTAAACCCCTGCCACAGCCATTTGCACTGTCTGATCCATGTCTTAGATTATTTTTAACTTACTGACCTCTAAAAATCACAGGGTGCCAGGCCTCAGACTTCTCCCTCTTTTTGTAAATACACCCTCCAGGTATATCATGCTGTCAATGGCTTTGAACACCATGGTTGAAATGACGATTCCCATATTTATGTCACTAACCTGAACTCTTTCTGAACTTCAGACTCAATATCTACTCTTCCATCTCCCCTTGGAAGCCAAAAACACCAGAAATTTATGAAAATATTCAAACTTAATCTCTGGATTTTAGCTCTCCCCATACCTCCTTCTAGTGTTCTAATCCCCTGTCCACAACTAGACATTGTGTCTCAGTAAATGACAACTTGACATTGAAATCTATAACCAGCCACAAAGACTAAAGTCTAGCATCATCATTTCTACCAACCATGAGCCAGATCAGCAGTGAGGCACAGAGGAGACTGGGTCCTGGTTCTTTTACCAAGATAGACTTGCTACAGTAAACGCCAACTTCAGAGATCACTTGATGGACAGCTATAGGTTCTCTCTGGGCTTCCTCCCACTTAAACCTGCTTCAATGTCTCACCACCTGTGGGAAAAGCAAGACCTTCTGCTGAGTAAGGGCCTGAGATTCAGACCCTACTAAGGTGGGTATCATCCCATTCACTAGCATTGCCTATGGAATTGGAACCTTAGTTGCCAACAGATAAAACCAGATGGTTTCTTCTCCCAAACATATTCATAAATTTATTTGGGAGAGGAAATCCTTCTGGAGAAAAAAAGGACTTGAATTCTGCTCTTACCCCACCTCCTTTCCCAAATTCAAGAGTTTTAAAAAAGAAAGAAATGCCTATATGAAAATTCAGTTGTCCCGACCACTGAAGCTTCATGGGGTTGGATCATTGAAAGGATTCGTGAGACTCCACGTGATGTAAATGAAAGTGAAAGATACCGTGGAAGGAAGGAATCAAAGGGAAGCACAGACGGTGAAACTTCCAGAGATGAACACCAAGGCTCTTCTGTCAGTTGCACAAGACGTTCTTCATCTTTGAAATAGGAGTCACCAAATGTGTATGAAATTTCTTGTTGGTTTTGAGGGAAATAAGGCACAATTGATCTGGGAGTGGGGTGCTGGCTCCAGGCACATGGTCATACCTTGGGCATGTGTCTAAAATGATACAACCTTAGGATCAAGAGTTTTAACACCTGCCAACCGGGGATTTTTTATAATGAACCAACACAGCTGAATTTGAGCAAGACAGAAAGTATGTCTTCCTTACTCTATTGAACAAGCTGCCTTCCCACCTCCACCTCCATGGTAACTCTTAAATCTGTCCACTTTTCTTTAAACCCACTGCACACACCCTATTCCAAGCCACCCTCATTTCTCATCCGGATTGTTAGAACTGCCTCCTGCCTGGAGTCCCTGCTCCATGCTGGTTACCAGTGGTAGAGATGACGAGTTGGCACACACCTTCACTCCAACTCTTTTTCAGCCATCTTCCTCTCTACTCAAAGAGTGAGCAGCAAAAGTTGCGTTTTTTACATTGCTTTGCACCTTGATGCATACGCAAAGCAGGTTCTTCCAATTTGATGAGTTCATGCAGGGTAGTGAACAAAGTCAGAGGCTCTCTCTTTTCTGCTGGCAGAAATGGGAGATCTTTCTATGGTAGCAGTCCAGGGCCCTTCACCAGGTGTGTGGGCATTTGGACACAGGCTGCAGTGATAGCAGTAAGTTGCTAAAAGTGGATCACAGCTCAGGTGTATTTTCTTCCAGGAAGTAATGTGGAATATCATAAAAGAATTTAACTAGATTACAAAAGTTTGGGAAAAACCCACTGAAGAGAGAAGGGTAAAGGTGCCGACCTCAGTAACTGGAAATGAGCAGAGTGTGTAAGATTAAAGTCAGAAGGAACTATGCACACCCACAGTATTTGATATGGTAGAACTGATTCTCACAGGGTGATGTGGGTTAGCAATTCTGAAACCATCATACATGGGTATCAGAATTGAATACTTAAGTCAATGGACGGTGGATGGTGGGAGCCAGGCTTCTCACCCACAGAGATAGATATTCTTCTTTCTGATAAGATGAGGGAGGAGGTTAGGGTGAAGCATGTGGTACTGTATGAAAACTGGAGACATAACTATGAACTCTTGTTCAGCCTAATGCAGATACATATGGATGTGTGTGTGCATGTGTGTGCGCCTGGATTAATATGTGCACACATGATTCCCAGCTCTGTCTCTTGAGAAGTCTATAAGCAACAATAGCTCTGTAACAATAAGCATATCTAGTTTCTGCATTTTAGCTTCTAGTATCATTTTTCAAATAAGAACCAGGCATTCTTGAAGAAATGGATGCCTCCAGGGATGGGTAAGGAGTATACAAGATGTTCCTAAAGTATCTTGTATTGAAAAGTCAAAGAAGTGCTTGATAAACACACACATGACAATGGAAGAATGTCCAAGGGACACAGGAGTCAACGGAAAAAACTCCCGTTCAGCAATTTTCCTTGACAGAAACAGATCATTCTACAACAGGAACCGTTCAGCAGAGGGATGTCAAGGGGCCTCCCCATCCGGGAATGGTTTGCAACAGTTCTGAAAACACTCCCAGTGGTGAATACTGGAACAACCTGAACAACACAATAAATAATACACTATTGTATTATAACCCAAAGTATAACATAAATATTCCTGAGTCCTCATGAATGGAAATGCCTGGATCAATGACTTCCTGGGGGAGAACGTGCAGCCCTCCTGTGCAGCCTGGTTCCCAGGTGTCCATGTGGATGCCTCCTTGTCAAGGCAGAGGAGTTCTGAACCCAGACTCAATCCTGCCCCATGACGCTCTGTGGCACAATCCTGCTGGGCCTGGGGTGCCCGACACCACTCATATGTGTGTACATTTCCTGTAGTAACCATAACAATGACAAAATGACTAAGGCACTGTCTGTCATAGTGGGACACAATCAATGTTAACACTCCCCCCACTTAGAATGGAAATGAGAATTACAGCTCACTAGTATTTCTAAAGCTCTACTGGGCCAAGGAAAGCCAGCCCTACTCAGTGGGGTAAGTGAGGACAGAGCTTTGTTTCTAAACCACGTGTGTCCAGAACAACTAAATTCAAAAGAACTTTCCAGAACTCCAGACTTAGGCCAATACCTCTCTATTTGTCTACAGGGATAGAACCTCTAATCTAAAAATAGATACTTTTTTTTTTTATGTGAATCCCTGAGGGCAGGGTTAACAGCAGCTGCATCTTGTGTGCAGGGCACATCCAGACACTCCGACATCCAGGCCCCTCAGAGAGGCATGGCTTACAGTGGATGGTCAAATGCAGGGGAGGGGGTTGAGCCTAAGTCAGTGAGTAGCAGCTGCTTTTGGAGATAACTGAGAAGCTATGAATGCTAATTTTTTAAAAAGTTACCTTTTCTCTTTTTTTTTCTGATCATTTCAAGTTATCTTAAAGGACAAGCTCTCTCATTACTTTTCAGTTTTAGAAGTTTCTCAGCAGTCCCATTATTTAGTCTTTCAGATGCATTTTAGGGCCAATTTTTTAGTTCAATGGATCCCATTGCACTAAATTTAGGAAATTGCACTAAATCTCCAAGCTAATTCAGAAAGGGTGCATGTCTTCATGGAAGCTGCTCATCAGAAACACGGCCCTGTCACACAGGCGGCCATCTGAACTCAGGGGGCCTGGGGACCACAAGACTTAACTGAAGATCTGCAAGTAGGATCTGTGATAGTTCATGCAGAAAGCAGCATTTCTTTGTATCCTGCTTTTAATCGAAATGGAATTGAAGCCACTTACATCATTCATTATGAGTCTTTAAGCTTGATTTAGTCATTTATTTTAAGCTTTCTTTTTTTAAAAAATCTTCTAATCTGCTATTTCTTAGAGGAAGATGTCAGCTCTATCTAGTTTGCTTTTGTGTTTTGTAGTGATTAGAAGGCGAACAATCAAATGGGAAAGATAGCAAGGGACATGCCAGGCTTTGTGCACAACCAGGTCCCCGTCCCCAAATGCCAGGGGCGCTGCCTGGAGGGCACTCCTGGGTCAGGGCTCATGGCTGAGCACGTGGATGCCATGACCAGCAGGTGCACTTGGAGGGCAGGTGTGGTGGATAAATGCAGAAGTGGGCCAACCTTGGCCTCAAAGGGTAGGTGCATTGGGTGTGTTTTCTGCAGTCTGAGAAGGCAGAACTGCATTACTGGTTTTTACATGAAGAGTGAAGTCCCATTCCACCGCCCGATGCAAAGGTGGACAGTGGAGGGAGCATACTGGTCACTGGTGGCAAGCAGGGAAAGCAGAGGCTCCTGGGCCCACAGGCCCACTCTTGTCTTGGGGATGCTGTGAGAGTGCAAAGCCTCCTCGGTGGAGCTTGGTGGCACCAGAACACCTTCCCAGAAGCCAACAAACACTGATTACCTTGGCAAAGCCGCCATCTGCTTCTAGCCCTAGGGATCCTCCGCCTTCCGGCACTCTGCTCCCCCCACTTGCCAGCACCTTCTCTTCCATAGCTCTGGGGATACCCTGCTCCCTGTCTCTTCAGCTTGGGGCCCAGAATAGCTACTGCTCCAGATGGCTGATGCATGTGGCCCAGCGTTCCACCAGCCGCTTCGCCAATCCTTCCATCTTCAGAGCTCAAGTGAGACAGCTTTCTGCACAAAGCCAGCAGGCAGGAGCTGGTCCAGCCTCCACTGGCTCCCTACCCCTCTAGCTTCTGCCCTGCACCTGCCTGGAAGCTCCACCCTCATCAAAGGTGCCTCTACACCTCCCGGGTGGCTCCTCCATGCCCCCCACCCCTGTCGCTGGCCCAGCCCTGCTCCTGGCAGCCAGAGGGGGCCCCCGGAGCTCTGGTCCACCATACACTGACTATTCATTTCCCATTTTCTTCTATCTTCTTCTATTTTCTTTTTCCTGCGGGGTTGAGTGAAGGGAGGTGAGAGTGGCCATCTCCTGTTAGAAATAATAAAGAATAACACAAGGGGAATACAGCAGGAGAACCTCAGACATAGATGCTCGGACATGCTGCTACATAGTCAAACACATCCGCCTACAACTCGTACAAACATTCCCCGAGATACACATGGCTATTCCTTGTCCCTTTCACAGGGGACACAATGGGAGGTCAGAGAGGCCGCACACTTGCCTGGGACTGGAAGCCAGAGCCTCACCATGCCAGCATTTGCATCTTTCTACTCTTCATGTAATGCCGTTTCTTGAACAAAGAAAATGCAAAAGGAAGATGTAGAAATAAATAGAAAATATGATGAAAAGGCAAAGCCACTTCGCTCTTAGGTAAGATGCTTTAACAGAATCATTGTCATGCCCTGTTTGGTACAAGTCTGCATGCTTGGGGACACTGCGTCATACCAGCCGTGGATCCGTATAAAGCAAAGCCCATAAAAAGCGCTGTGTATTTTTCCGATGTTAGTTGAGCACCCACATGCATTTTCATGAGATTTAAGCATCAAAGACTGTGCCTTCAACTCAGCAGGATTCCATTAAGGATCACAAAAATTTTTAAGTCTCACTAAATGCAAAGCAATTTTATCAGTTTGCCTTTGATTTAGTATCCATGGCTTGAGTTTGTAACTGACCACCTGCCTTTTTTATTCTCATGTCCTTTGGAATAATTTTCCTTTGTGAAATTGTCAAGAGAGTCATAAAATGGGGAGAGGACTGGTTAGACTGTCCTGAATGTAGATAGACCTCTCAGCAGAACAGCACTGGCTATGGAGGGACAGCCCAGGAGGGTCAGTTGAGAGCTTGCGGTGGGGGTGGGGGGGAACGGCCGCCTGGGTCACCTGTCAGGTGGTACAGGCTGGCTGGGCACACTCAGTCGGAGACTCCCACACAGTCTGTCTTCACCACATTTGCTACTTCTCACACCGCCCCTGTTGGGAACTGATTAAATACACAGAGTCTTTACTAAGTTTTCAGGGTCTAGAAGAGGCATATCCTGGCCGTGAGACTAAGGATAGCCATAAGGCTTGGACACACATCTTGCAGGGCTGATACTACATATGGTGTGCAGTGTGACACATCTTGGCTTGGGAATTTCCCTCCCTGGCCTTGGGACTTTCTGGAAACAAGGCCATCTCAGCACAGATGCAATTCTCATAAACTTCAACAAATCTTTACTCTTACAAAAATAGCTTAAAATCTCTATTAAAGAAACTCCTGGTAAGTGACCCAGACTGAATACAGGTCTAAGAAAGGGGAAAGGCCAGTGTGGTCGTGCACGCCTATAGTCTCAGTCACAGGGAGGCTGAAGTGGGAGGATTGCTTGAACCCAGAAGCTCTAATCACACCAGAAAATAACCACTGAACTCCAGCCTAGATAACATATTGAGACACTATCCCTTAAGAAAAGGAGGGAGAGAAGGGGAAGAAACCCCCCATACTCTGTCTGTCTCCAGACTCTGAGAAGAGCTTTGGATGGAGATACTCCCAGTCAGTTGGTCATCTGACCCCTGACCACACCTGGCCCAGGTCACTGGCATGCTCCTGCTCTGCTTCTTGTCAGAGTGCTGCCAGAAGAGAGACTGCCTGAGCACCAGACGATGTCTAAGACTCCCCTTGTATGTGAATTAGGCTGAAGCCAGGAGTCACCCTGGGAAGCTGGGTAACTAGGACCACAGAGAGTTTCACTCAAAGTTCCTTGTAGCTCAGACTGTCTGGTGCATCTGGACAGCAGGCTTCACAGGAGCTTTCTGAGCAGACCAGACACACTCAGAGAATGACTTGTGCCATTTGGCTGGATTTTGAAAAATGTGATAGAAGAAGTTGAATATTGATATTTCAGAGATGTGCAGAGATGGAAACAACATGAGATACTGTCTGGTTAAATTCTCTTGTCTTATTCCTTGTTTGAATTCTTTTTTTTTCTTTGTAAGTTGTGTGAGTTTTCTGGGGTTGCCTCAACAATATACCACAAACTGGGTAGTTTAAAACAATAGAAATTATGTTCTGATCTAGAGGGTGGGAAGTAAAAAATCAAGGTGTCAGCAGGAACATGCTTCCTTTGAAGGCTAGAGGGGAGGCTCTTTCTTCGCCTCGCCCAGCTTCTGGGATTTGCTGCCTTCCTTGGTGCTCCTAGGCTTGTAGGTGTGTGTCTCCCATCTCTGCCTCCGTCATTGGATGGTCTTTGCCCTGTGTGTACCCATTCTCCCTCGGTGTCTCCAAATCTCTCTAGGACATCAGTCATTAGATCGGGGCCCTCCTTATTCCCTCCTGACCTCATCTTAGCTTAATTGCATTTGCAAAGACCATGTTCCCAAGTAAGATCACTGTCACATGTATAGCAGCTAGGGCTTAACATATCTTTTGAGGAGACACAATTCGTCCCACAACATATATTTTTACATAATTTTGATAATATTTTTGATACAACTTGAAAGTCTGCACTTTCCACATAGCATTTTGATAACATTTTCTTTATTGATTCCCATTGCAAGTAACTACTTTTAATGCTCAGTCATATTCTTCAGTGCATGTGTGTGTGGTGTGTGCGCCTGGTCATGTGTGCACCTGTGTGGAGCACACGTGTAGGTGAGTATGCATCTGCGTGTGTGAATGTAAATGTCTCCAAGTGCAACAGGATCGGGTTAAATGTGCCTGTGGTGACTTCCCTTGGCAGAGCACTTCCCCATTACCAAAATGTCTGTGATCTCATTTAATCTTCACAAAAGCCTGGGAGGGATGGTTACATCACTTTCCAAAGGAAGAAAATGAGATTCAGAAAACAAATTTCTGCTTGAGATTATTAAGCTAGTGAGTGACAAAACCAGAACACAAATCCAGCTGTTTTGTGGCCCAAACGGTTGCCTTTTCTTACATCTCAGTGGACCCTTCAGCTATCTCAGTATGAATATTACCACATTGGGGGGTGGGGAGCAGATCTACTCTGGTTCTGGTACCTGCATCTCAAGCACACAAATGAAAGATTCTGGAATCCACTGTATGTTTGTGTCACATCCCCTTGCTTCTGTCCATGCTGTTGATGTTACCTGGAATGCCCTTTGTCCTGTGTGCTCTCCAGACTAGATAGATGAGGGTCTGCCAAAATTCAGATCAAACATCGCCACCTCCAGGAAGTTTTCCTGATTCTGCTGGCCACGTATCCTCTCCCAATCCCCATGGCCTTCCCACTTGGTGTGGGCACACTATCATTGAACCACGCATCCTCTCCCGATCCCCATGGCCTTTCCACTGGTGTGGGCACACTACCATTGAGCCACACATCCTCTCCTAATCCCCATGCCCTTCCCACTTGGTGTGGGCACACTATCATTGTGCCACACATACTCTCCCCAACCCCATGGCCTTCCCACTTGGTGTGGGCACACTACCATTGAACCACATGTCCTCTCCTAATCCCCATGGCCTTCCCACTTGGTGTGGGCACACTATCATTGTGCCACACATCCTCTCCCGATCCCCATGCCTTCCCAGTAGTATGGGCACACTACCATTGAGCCACGTGTCCTCTCCCAATCCCCATGACCTTCCCACTTGGTGTGGGCACACTACCATTGAGCCACGCATCCTCTCCCAATCCCCATGGCCTTCACACTTGGTGTGGGCACACTATCATTGTGCCACACATCCTCTCCCGATCCCCATGGCCTTCCCAGTAGTATCACACTACCATTGAGCCACGCGTCCTCTCCTGATCCCCATGGCCTTCCCAGTAGTGTGGGCACATTACCATTGAACCACGTGTTCTCTCTCAATCCCCATGACCTTCCACCTGGTCTGGGCACACTACCATTGAGCCACGTATCCTCCCCTGATCCCCATGGCCTTCCTACTTGGTGTGGGCACATTATCATTGAAACACGCATCCCTCTTCTCATCAGTGCACACAGATGCTTGCTGGGTAGGAACAAATGAAGTGGAGCACCCTGTTCTTCTTTTAACCACCAACATCTTGTGATAGAAGGCAGTTTCCAGAAGTGGACCATGGATAAGCACAGGCTGCCAGAGACCAAGGCCACTGGACTTGGAGCCACATGGCTTGGGCTCACATCTTAGTTTGCTGTTGCTGATCCACCATGTGACATCAGATTCTTCAAACTGCCATGCCCCTTCTGAGAATGCAGGAGCTTGGCTGAAGCAGAGTCAGCAGCAATGAGAAATGTAGGGGTGAATCAAGAACTGGTGCTTTAAGAAAGTAGGGTGCTCTCCCCCCTCACTTCAAAATGACTTTGAACTAAGAAATAGGAAAAGTTCTTCCTGTTTTGCAGCTGAGGTCTCCTGATCCTTATACTGGGGCTTTCCTGTCTTCTCAGCAACAGGTCTGTTAGCTGCTGTTCCCGTGCCTGAGGTAGGCCTTGCTAGCCTCGCACAGTCTTTCCTGATGAGCCAACACAGGCATGGGAATCCCTCTCCATCTGGTACTCAGATGCCTCTAACTGACCGGATCTGGCACAAGAGTCAAGCAATGACCCTCCAGGGCTAAAGTCATACCCAAATACATTTCTGTTTCTTTGAGACATGCTCCCCTCTATTCCAGAAGGGCAAACCTGGGGTTCCTGTTTCAAGTTTTTTCTTGGCCCAGAGTGCCCTTCTTTTTTCCTCTCTCTGCTTATCTGAATCCCAGTCACCCTTCAGTACTGAGACCAAACACACCTCCATGGCCTTCCTTCAATACCCCAGGGGCCCAGTGGAGGTATCCACTACTGCCCCCAGGCCCCGTCTGCTCTGTCCTTCCTCCTGCTGGGATGCACGGCTCTTGCTCCTGCTCTGCGGTCACAGTCCTTGCGTCTCATTGTTCACTTCCTCCCACCATGTTACTGGCTTATCAGGTTCTGGCATCTCATCTCTCTGGCATCTAGAAGGGCACACATAGAGGCATGGATGCCACTTGTGATAACAGCGTGCCCCTGTTCTGCTCCATAGATCCTGGGCACATCATTGCCGTATCCTGGTATCCACATGAAACAAGCCCTTCATAGACATCATGAGTGACTGTGCTGCTGGGGTCCCTGGTAAAGACAACAATTCTGACTTGGTTGCAGAATATCCTGAAACTAGTGACCCCCCCAGTGCACACCAGCATTGTGATTTCTAACAAGAAAGTGCATTTGGACAGGGTCTACTACTACTTTGGGCACTTGAGAAACCAATTCTACCCATTTAAACAGAAAGAAATTTTAACACAAGATATTAACATGCATCCTGAGTTGAGCTGGGGGTGGTTGACAAGAGGCCTGGAGCCTGTGGGGCCAGGACCACTGCACCAGCCCAGCATTAAGCTGCCCCAGAGCTGACACTGTGCTCAGGATGCTGTCCCAGGACCTCTGTCACCAATTACCCCCTGGACCAGGCATGGCAGCCCTCCTGGCCAGAATGTACACAAGTCACTTGCTTCCCCCAGTGGGCAGCCCAGGGACCTGTGCCTCATCTTGGTTCCTTCTTCTTGTGAGTTCTTGATGTCTTGGGACTATTGGCTCCATTGGGACTGGGAAGGTTTCACGTGTCACCCATAGCTTTTCAGATTTAATGGGGCAAATTGAAGGCCCCTGAACTCACCATCCATTGCTATGGTCTCGGCACCACCAGAGGGAAGGCCAGTTACAGCCAAGATAGTAAGGTCAGGGAGCTGCCCTGGGAGCCCAGTTAAAGGGGAATCCAAAGCCCTGGCCCCTGAAGGTCAACACATACAGCCCGCTGCATTCTAAGTATCCCTCCTCTCTACCTCCTGACAGAACACAGGAATAAATGCAAAATATTTCCAAACCCAGGATAGCCCAGACAGTGGCTGCTCCTGTTGTTTGGTGTGGAAGAGGCGGGAATTAACATTGGTTATTGGAATAGGCAAGGGGTCAAGGGTGGAGGGCAGGGCACGTGGGAGCTCGCCATGGGCTGGAGAAGGCTCCAGAGCCCTCACTGAGGTTCTGTGTCTGCACTCTCTTTCAGGCTCACTGACATGTGACCAGCACTGCAGAGACAGAACCTGAAGTTCAGGAGGGTGAATGTCCTGCCCGAGGTCACACAGGACAAGAAGGAGAAGGCACTAGGATCGCCTTTGTAAACTGGGCACCAGCTGCCAGCTCTGAAAACCATGGTGACCAGCACTGCCCAGGAGACTGGAGATACAGCCTTGGCTCTTCCTTCAGGCCACCCTGGTCAGATTTCCATGGAAACATTGTCTGCAGGACGTGACTATGGGCTCGAGTTCTTCAAAGGGGCATGGTCATGAGTCTCATTAACCTCACTGTTTATCTCCATAGAAAAAATATAAAAATAATAATCCTACATAATTGGTGAGGCCATCTCATGGCTTTAAAAATTGTTTTTTCTTCCTCATTATTTATTACTATTCCCTGTCGGCCATTCATTTCCCTAGGTTGGTGACACCAACAAAGCCCATCATGAGAATTCCAAAGAACCTAATTAATCTTTCTTTTTGTTGGGCCCAGTCAGGAGCAATGAAAATGCCCAGCTGGGTAGTAATGAGAGCACTGTGGGGCCTCGCTGTAGAATGGGGCGGGTGGGGTAGCATATGAGTCTGGACAAAGGCGCACTGGTGAACTGCAGAGATTGTTGAGTAATGTGCAATGTGCCCCCTAACCCCCTCCACGGCTGCCCAACTCACATTTCTGTCTCTTTCCACAGAGCTCACTAGCCTTTTGAATTTTGTCTTAATTTTTTCCTTTCTTTAGTTTACAGTATTACTGCCTATAATTTGATTCCCTGGGCAGCAAGCTGTACAGTTTTGCCTATTTTGCCCATTCTGAATGGATTTGCACTGTATTGGTTACTGTGTGACTTGCTTCTGTTGCAGACGTTGTGCCTCTTTGACCCTCCGGTGATGCCAGCAGCGGCTGTGCATTTGGTGTCTCTGCAGGTCTGTCATCCACAGGTGAATAGGGGGCTATTGGTCCCAGAGTGAGGTAGATGTGGACCTAGCTGGGCTCCCCTGCCAAAGAGTATTACGAAATGGGGCTGAGAAGTAAACCTGGTCTTGGGCCACAGACTTTTCAATGACTGCATATCTTAACGAGCTGAAGGCAGGTACACATGTTAGTACTTAATACTTATGTATATACACATACAGTGTATCAGCATATATACCTGTTAACAAAATACCACTTGAAACAAAATGTATCACACCCAAAAGAACACTTTCAATTATCTAGTAATTTATAGGAAAATACTTTTGTTTTGAAAGTATTTAAATGAATTCCAAGACTTATCAAACTTGAGTTTGAAAGTTAACAAAACTAGCAAAAACATTTCAAAAATGGTACTGACGACTTAGATGATGAAAGACATACTAATATACAAAAATCACAGCCAATTTTAAAAGGATCAGCCTTTTTTTAATTTTATTTTTTATGTAATTAAAAAAATTGACAAGTGACAATTCTATACTTGTATATTTCTGGTGTACAATGAGATGTTTTGATATTAGTATACATTGTAGAATGTTTAAATCAAGCTACAATTAACACATCCATCACCTCACCTATTTATCTGTTTCATGAACATTTAAAATCTACTCTCTAGCAATTTTCAGGTATATAGTATAAACTGTAGTCACCATGCCATGCAACAGATCTCCTGAGCTTTTTCTTCTTGCCTCACTGAATCTTTGCATCCTTTGACTAACATTTCCCTAATCAGCTCCCCTGGCCAGCCTATGACAATCAGTATTCTGCTTCCTGCTTCTATAAGCTTGATGTTTTTAGACTCCACATAAAAGTGAGATCATGCAGTATTTGTCTTTCTGTGCCTCACTTATTTCACTAGGTATAGTGCCATTTTTAAATGTAGTTATTGTACAACCAAAACAAGAGAAATGATTCAGAACCATACATGAGTTCACTGATGGTTAAGAGAAATTTTCTACTATTTACAACTACAAGTCACCTAATGCCTATCCATTCAATAGGAAAATTGGAGAGAGAGCTGGAAAAATTCCCATGTCAAATCACAGCATCACTTCACTGTAAAAGCTGCATCAGGCAAAACAGCAAAAAAGTAATTAGAAGCAATTACTGTAAAAAATTAGAAATCACAATGAGATATCATCTCACACTCATTTGGATGGCTGTTATTTAAAAAATAGAAATTAATAAGTGTTGGCAAGCACGTGGAGAAATGGGAATTCTTGTGAAATTTTGGTGGTGCCGTTGCCATGGAAAATAGCATGATAATTCCTCCAAATATTGAAACTAGAATGACCATATGAGCCAGCAATTCCACTCTTGGGTATATACCCCCCAAAATTAAAAAAGCAGGGTCTCAAAGAGCCACAACATGGAAGAATCTTTATGCTAAGTGAAATAAGACAGACACAAAAGAACAAACATAGCATGATTTCACTCAGCCTAGGTAATTCACATATTCAAACTCATAGCAACAAAAAGTAGATTGGTCACTGTCAAGGGTCAGGTGAAGGGAAGAGTAGAAAGTCAGGGGACAGTAGGCACAGTTTCAAGTTTTACCAGATGTTAAGAATTCTGGAGATGATGGACGATGGCAATTGTTACACAAGAGTATGTATGTACTTAATGCCACTGAACCACACACTTAAAAACAGTAACTTTTGTTGTGTGTATTTTTTAAAATCAGAAATTCCTAGAGTTGATTAAAAATCTACACTCCAATTTACATTGCTTGGTAAGCACTTAATGTGGCAGAATGTTCTTCTACCTGAAGGATAAAAGAGAATTTTTGGTTTGATTTGTGTATTAATAAATTGTATTGTGGAAATTGCTCAGTATTGTCTTTCATTGCTGTGTATCCCACATACCACATTTACCTACTACACATTTTTTTAGGAGAGACAACCTTCTTGAAGATTATTTCTGATGCAGCACATGTGTACAAAAGTTTCTATTTTTTGAGACTTTGGAAAAAAATAATAATAAGTTAATTGATGACTCTATACTGAACCTCAAAGTCAAAGCATTCTATAATAGTCATACTCTCATTTGACAATGTGAATGTTACTTTCTTTGCATTACTATTATTATTATTGCTTAATATTTCATTGCAGCAATCATCTGATTTCTTTTCTGAATGTATTTATCTTCATTCATTCTTTATGAGGTTTTTGTTTCTACTCCTTATCTTAAAACATTGTTAGTGTTGTTAAATTTTAAGCCTTTTTAGTTCTGTGAAGGCAAAAAAATGGAAACCTAATAATCACATGTGTATGTAAAAATAAAATAATAATAATAATAATAATAAAGACTTTCTGGAGCCTAGACCGAGGATGAGAAGAATGGTGCTTTTGAAATTTGTGCACTTTCAACTTACTGCTTTATGAACACAGCACTTGAGGCTAGCAATTTCCATGTCAGTGATATTTTTAATTGCATCCCAGAAATTATGATAAGTGGTATTCTCATTAGCCCTCAGCTCTAAGTATTGTCTTGTTTCCATTATGACTTCTTCTATGATCCATGAATTCTTTACCTGTTGTAAGAGGTTTTATTTCTAAAGGTGTGGTGTTTTTCTCATGTTCTTTTCATTGCTGATTTCTAACTTAATTGAGTTGTGGCCAGAGAAAGGGGTTTACCATTTGAAATTCATTAAAGTTAGCAAGTGGTTAACAGGAAGGCATACTGCCAAACTGTTGGGTGCAATGTTCTATAAACATTCATTAGATCCAGACTATTAATTCTGTTGTTCTAATCTTCTACATTCCTACTGATGTTTTGGCCTGCTGAATTTACCTTAATGAAAAAGGTAGTTTAAATCCTCCACTCTGGTAGTGCATTTATTAAATGTTCCTACTTTCCTGACAATTTTTTCTTTGTACAATTTGAGGCTATTTTATCAGGAACTCAATAAGCTTAGAGATGCTTTTTCTTCCTGCTAAAATGGAAACTTTTGTGGAAATCTAATTCGCCTGATACTCAACTAGCCACATCAGTGTTCTTCTGGTTGGTATTTGTCTGATCCACCCAGGTTTTAACTGTCTCTGCGTCCTCATGTTTTCATTGTGGCTTTTTGTAAAGTCAAAAACTGTTAGGATGAATTAAAAAGGACACAGTGCAGTGTGGCATTTTTGTCTTATGATTGCAGTATGTTCAGTTAAATTTATTTTGATTACTCCTATATTTGACATGATTTTGTCATCTTATCAGGTACTTTTTTGAGGGGGTCTGTGGACTTTCTGCTCACTGTCTTTTTCACTGATTTTCTTCCTTTTTTTCTGGGCTCCATTCCTCACCCCCCAACCCCACCTCTTGTTTGGAGTTTGTATGCTCTTATTTGAATGGTTATGCTGATTCATTAACATGTATACTTCACTAAATAATGCAACATTAATTACCTTCACCCTAATAATTCAAGGATTTTAAATTACTTTATCTCATATGATCCTTGCCTAATTTATATGTATATTGTTTAAATTTTTCAATTTTATATTTTAGCTAATGTTTTAGTTGATTCTGTCAGAAAGGCCATTTAGGGCACTTAATTCACAATACCACCAGAATCAAAACTCAAACTTCTCTTCAATCCCTACTTTCAGGGTCCTTCTTTGCTTCTTATGGGAAAAAAAAAAACACATGCAATTCTATAAACATTCATTTCTCTTAGTACTCACTTAGAGGAACTTTCCAAAACAGATGTACGCTTCTATGTACATGGTTGAAATTACTGAAAGGTGAGGAAAGGATGCTTTATGATGCTTCCTTTTAAGTTGGTTGTGATTTTAATTGCTAATATTCTTATGTTTCAGTTTTAAGTTGCTGAAAACATTGCTACATGGTCATTAATGCAGCTTGTTTAAATTCATTTGGTTAACCTTATGACATATAGCCATCCATTATTCTATCAACTCCACTATGGCTCATAATTTTCCAACAAGTAGAAGTAAGACTTAAGCACAGATCAACTATGAGCCACCTGTTTTATTATCTAAAAAAGGTAATAAATAATTCCCCCTCAAATTTTCATTTGTGTGGTGTCATGTTTTACTCACGTTCTTTCTTGATACGGAAGTAGGAATAGATGGGGTAAGTGGGTCATAGGTTTTGTTTGTCCCACGTAGACTGTAGGGAGGAGAAAAGACAGAAGATAGTGAATCAGATGCCTCCGGTTCCAGTTCTGTGTCTGCCAATGATAATAGTGTGATGTGGGCATGACATCTCACTATGCTTTTCTGTGATGGCCGCTGTTCTGAACAAGATCTAAGCTTACGCTCATCCATCTTGGGTGTGTGTCTAAGTACATTAAACTCAAGACCAAGAAATGTGAACTTGTGCGAGTTCCCAACATCTGACCTGTGAGCATCAGCATTCCCTCACCAACGGGATATGGGAAAAGCCAAGGCGACAAGCTGGTGCCTCCTGGCCCAGTGGTGGCCACACTCTGCCCAGACTCCCTTTTCATAAAATGCAAGACAGAGCCTAGATAGAGGAGGAAGAATCAAGACGTGACAGGTACTATTACACCATATAAAACCAACTTTGGGTGGAAACTCAAGTCCAGCAGGCCCTAGTACCTCTAGAAACCCCTAAGTGACCATTATAGTTACAAATATAGTGTTAGACTGACAAAAACACCACTTAGGTAATTAAACCAATGGTCTTCAAACTGTTTTGCTCACATACCCTCAAAGTGATATTGATAAAAATTCTTTTTAAGCTGACATAAAAATACTTACTGAAAGGTTTGCTACTACAAAGGAAATAATTCCTACAGTAACGTGAATGTTGACATTTTTAAAGTAAAACTATGGCATCACTCTTTTAAATGTGTCTGATGAACTCTACAGACAATGGCATTTAGATACTTACTGTTTATCCATCGGAAACATGGAAAAGATGTCCACACCTAAGCAAAGGGGGAGTAACAGGCACTGGTTTACCTCACTATGTAAAACAACTTCACAAATAGATTAAGTGTATAATACGTTAGTTTTCAAGCCTTTGACATTACATAATGTAGGAAAATGATCTCTGAGAGGCAGAAAATAAGAGAGGAAAGCCTCTGATTGGAGTAGCATCCAGCCTTGGGGCAGTTTCCAGCCCATGGTACAGGAAAGGGAAAGCCAGGAGTTCACAGGCTTCCCCTTGTGGTACCATGGGCTGGAAACTGCCCTAAGGTTGGGCGCCTAAAAATAGACACACCAGTCAGTGGAATAGGTAGAATGTCCAGAAATAAACCCAGGTATACATCTTCAATTTATTTTTTAATACATATTTTATTAAAATTTAAATTTTTAGATAATTTAAGATTCAATATGGAGTTGTAAAAATACCAAGAATTCCTTTGTGCCCTTTCCCCAGTTTTCCCCTAAAGCAACATCTAACAAAAGTTAATACAATATCACTACCAGGATACTATTATAACATTGATATGGTCAAGGTACAGAACATTTTAATTGACATAAGTACCCATCATGTTCCCCTTCTATTTTTCACATCCAACTTCCTCTTGCACTCTCTCCCTTGCCCATAACCCTTGAAACTAGTGATCTGGTCTCTATTTTGATGGTTTTGCCATTTTAAGAACATTTTATAAATGGAATCGTTCATTATGCAAGCTTTTGAGACTGGCTTTTGTCGCTTGGCAAAATTCTCTGGAGATTCACTCAAGTTGTTGTCTGTCTCAATGGTTCATTCCGTAGGATGGATGTGCCACAGACTGCTTCACCATTCACCCACTGAAGGACATCTGAGTTGTTGCCAATTATTGGCTGTTATAAATACAGTTGCTGTGAACCTTTATGTAGAGTTTTGTGTGAACATAATCTTTCATTGCTTTGGCATAAAATGCCCAGAAGTGCCATTGTTGGGGTGTAGTATTATATAAAACATGATATAAACATGATATAAAACATGCTTACATTTTCAAGAAATGTCTAGACTCTTTTCCAAAGTGACTGAAGTATTTTTCATTTCTACCAGCAATGTTTAAGAGCTTAGTTCTTACAACCTCACCAGAGATTTTGGAATTGTTAATGTTTATTTCAGTAGTTTTGGTAGTTACGTAACGCTATTTCATTGTGATTATTTTTGTCATTGTTTAGATAGCATCTTGCTCTGTTGCCTGGGCTAGAGCACAGTAGTGTCATCATATTCACTGCAACCTCAGACTCCTGGGCTCATGCCTCTGGAGTAGCTGGAAGTACAGGCATGTGCCATCACACCTAGCTAATTTTTTCTATTTTTTGTACAGACAAGGTCTCTTTCTTGCTCAGGTTGGTCTCAAACTCCTGGTCAAGGTTATACTTCTGCATTGGGGTCCCAACATGCTGGTATTATAGGCATGAGCCACCATGCTTGGTCTCATTTTGATTTTAATCTGCATTTTCTTTATACTTAAAGATGTTGAGCATCTTTGGATCCTCTTTGGTAAAATATCTGTTGATATTTTTTTCAAATTGGATTATTTGGCTTTTGCTGTTGAATTTTGACAGTTCTTTATATACATATATTATATACTAACCCTTTATCAGAAATGTGACTTCCAAATATCTTCTTATAGTATGTAGCTTGACATTTAATTCTCTTAGGCTCTTTGCAATAGTTTTAAATTCTGATGATGTATAATTTACCATTTTACAATTATTCCTTTAATTCTGATTCCTAATACTTTCTTCTGCTTTTTTAAATTTTATATTTAAATTTATGATTACTTTGAATTAATTTTCCTATAAGGTTAAAGTTGAGGTCTTTTTCTTTCTGATGGCTATTAATCACTCAGGCATCACTTGTTGGGGTATCCCTTTCTATTGAATTGTTTTTGCACTTTTGTTAAAAGTCACTTAGGCATATTTGTATGAGTTTATTTCTAGATTCTCTTTCCTGCTGCATTAATATATGTGTCTATCCCACTGCCAATACCACATGTTCTTGATTACTGTAGGCATGCAGGAAGAATTCATATCAGGTAGCTGTGGTAAACAGACATCGCCCATGTTTGAAAACTTCTGGGTTGGAGGAAAATCAGAAGAGCATATATGCTGAGTCAGCTATAGCAAACTTAGCTTCAAGGTGGGACAAATACAAAGGTAACAAGTTCTGGTTGGACTTGACAATGTGGAACTCACTGGAACTGATACTGTGGTACCTTCTTAGCTTATTATTTTTTGATATGATATGCAGCTCAACTCCCAGCAGCTGAGAGACTTTCTCTGGCCACCTGAGCCTGTTCTGTCTGTATAAGGGGCAGCCCAGAGGCACTACGGAATTAACGCTCTAGGTGTGCCCCTAATTAAAGGCACACAGAAGATGATTGATAAACTTCATCACTTCATCAGCCTCTGTCTGAGGTATAAGTTTTATACTTTCTCCCAACGTTCCCAGCAAGATTGAATTTCATTTGCCTGTAGAGGTAACTTATTTAATGATGCCCTTTTTTTGCCTTTTTCTCGTTAGCAGTCTCACATTCCCAATTTACTTGTGCTCAAATCCTTGCTTCAGTATGTGCTTCTGGAGGAATAAAAACATATCTAAGATTTATGTTCACCTGATTTTTGACAACGAAGTTTCAGTAATGCGTGAGGAGTGGACATAAACAATTTGGGGTCACTTGATATTTATATGAAGAAAAAAACTCCCATGCCTAACTCACACCATGCATGGAATAATTTCTAGGTGAATTATAGTCTAAATATAAGGTGTAAAACCACAGAGCTTCTAGGAGTTACCATCAGAGAATGTCTTCCTGACCTAGATCTAGGGAGACATTAAACAGGAAATAAAAAGTACTAATCAAAAACAAGAAAGAAAATATCATTAAAATAGGTCACATCAAAATTAATGTTCAACAAGAAAAACAAGAGATAGAAAAGGCGAGTTATGGAATGAAAGAAGACATTTAGAAAACATGATTGATCAAGGAAATTCACAAAAATCAATGAACTAAAAAGAGATAACCCAATAGAAAGAAATGTTTCTGAAAAGAGGAAATTCAAATGGTCAATGAGCATGGGAACATGTGCCCAATCTCATCAGTTAAACAGCAAAAGCAAATTAGATGTCTCTTTATACCTATCTCAATTCCCATCATTTATAAGATTTATGATAACAACCATCATACATTTCTGCCTATGACCCTGAAATTCATGCACAAAGATTTGCACAGCAGTGTTCAAAGAATGGTTGTTGCTAAAGGTCCCCAGATCGGAGATGTTGGAGTCAAGGGTGCTTCACCTTTGCCATCTGAAGGTTTTCTAAAAGTCGGCTCACAAAAGGCAGATTAATTGGAGAAAAGCACAAAAACATATTTGATTATAGTTTAATGTGACACAGGGAAGTTCAGAATGAAGATCCAACCCATAATGGGTGCAGAACTTATATACTATCTTGGAGGTTACAAAAAGAATGGGGTCTTTTTTGATCCTGGTAAAAGAGTTCATGGGAGAGGGGAGAAAAAGAAATCCATTGAGGGGCAATAAATGATTACTAGGGAGAATGAAAGGACAGGAAATAGAGATCAAGTGGTACAAGTTCTCTCTGGAATTTCAATGCGTCTGAAACAGGCGTGTTATCTTGTAAAAGAGTTTGCTCGGTCTAGTTACATTCTTCGTTTTCTTTCCCCTAAAGCAGTGACTTTAAACTGGTGTGCCACAGCACAGTGGTGTGTTGTGTGGGAGGATCTTAGGTGTGCTTCAAAAATATTTAAAGACCATTAATTAAATTATTTTTGAAAGAAGTTCAAAACACAATAAACATATTCTTTCTTTTTACTCTTTTTTTTTTTTTGATCAATGTAATTTAAGTGTGCAGCAGAAGCTTAACTATAGGTTCAAGAGTGCCATGAAATAAAAAAGTTTGAAAAATCCTGTCCTAAAGAAAATGAGCTAATGGGAAAGGGAAGAAAAAACAATCATTCTCCTTTCGGTGGGTCTGGATCTTAGGTAGATAAAGGAAACTCAATTTCATCCTATGTTGTGTGTGTGAACGTTTATGTGTGTGTTCAGAGAGACCCTGAGGCTTCTTCAGTCCAGCATGTTAAAACACCATATTTGGGGGTGTTATTTTCTGATCCCCAACATTCCCTGTTTGAAATTTCCCTAGAAGTTTCATAAAGCGGAGTTGGTGGCCATGGAGAGAAAAGTTGAGTTAACAGCAGAGTAGAAAAGGATTCTATTAATAAAGCAGTCTTCCGAATGGCTAACAAGCATGTGAAAAAATGCTCATTGTCCCTAATTATCAGGGGAATGCAAATAAAAACCACCCTGAGATATCACCTACTCCAGTGAGAATGGCCCAGATCACAAAGCCTCAAAGTTGCAGACCCTGGTGTGGTTGTGGAGAGAAGGGAACACTTTTACACTGCTGGTGGGACTGTAAACTAATACAATCCTTTTGGAAGGAAGTATGGAGAACCTCAAAGAACTCATACTAGACCTCCTATTTGATTCTGCAATTCCATTACTGGACATCTACCCAGAAGAAAAAAAAAAATTCAGCTCAATTTACAATTACCAAACTGTGGAAATAACCTAAATGCCCACCAATCCAAGAATGGATTAACAAGCTGTGGTATATGTATGCCATGGAATACTACACAGCCAATAAAAAGGATGTTGGCTTTATATCTTTTGTATTAATTTGGATGGAGTTAAAATACATTCTTCTTCATAAGAATGAAGAAGCAAGAATCCAATGCACTCAATTCTGATATGAGGACGATTGAGGGTGGGTGGAAGGGGATTGGGGGAGGGGAAAGATGGAAGGAGGGAAGAAGGTGTGAGGCCATGGTGTGTGACACACTTCTTGGGGGTGGGACATTATTAATAAAGATACTTCACCCAGCAAACACAAGCAGTTTAACCTGGCTTATTGTACTCTCAATGATTCTCCAACAATTAAAAAAAAAACCAGTCTTCCCATTTTTGAGAATAGGCCAGTCCCATTATACAGCCATGTCTCATCTCCAGAGATGACACCACAGAAGAGCTTTAAAATAGAAAAATAAATGAAGATTAATGTTTGGAACACTCTATTATATAAAACAGTTTTCTGAGAGTCTGGAGGGCATGCAATTGAGGTGTCTAGACATGAGACTGAAAGCATTCTCAGTTAAAGTGGAAGTAGAAAGTGGCTATCTGACAATTTCTTCTCATCTGTAGTTTATATATAATAAGTTACGCTAGCAGGGCCTCAGGAAAAATGCAGTAGTAATTTCATTGAGTCCAAGTCAGAAAAATGGAAGATTTGGAAACATTAGTTTGGAGACTTGCAGCCAGGAAAGAATTCAGGATTCATTCCAAATTGTAGGCACATAATTAAAAACTCAAAGACAATGGGAAAGGCTGGAATCTAGTAATGGGTGAACCATAGTTTATTTCTGAAACTTTTTTTCACTCTGTACTTTACCAATTTTACTCAGGAAAAATTACAGTAGGACCAATTTATTTGCAAAATAAATTTTGGTCTTCATATACTTGGCCTGATTATTTGCATAAAGTGCAGCAAGAATAGTGATTGACCATGTAGATTCTTTTAAGTTGGCTTTACTGGAAGTTTTTTATAAGGAATCTCAGATGAGACCTGTCAAAGCCTAGCCAAGCTAAGGTTTTATGGTCAGACTATTTTTAAATACCAGTAATTCCTCTTTTGTCAATGTCTCAAAATAATTCGAGTTTCCTGGGCCTATCAGAAAGTGACATCCTTTGCTTACCACAGGGCAGGAAATTGGTAAAGAAACTCCGTAGATAAGGAATAAGACCAATCTTTCGAATAGGGCTTTTTATCAGCTCTATAAAGTCAACCCTGATTCCTCAAAGCAGTCTGGGCTTATCTGAAAGCATGCCATTCCAGTCAAAGCCTTGCTTACAAGTGTTTCCCATTTTGTCCTGTTACAAAAGAAACAGATTCTTGTTGAATTTATGCAAATAACTATATTGTCAAAAATTAAGAATACTCAGAAGTAGTTTCCGAATTCTGGAGAAATTGGGTAGAAAGAAAGATAAATGCTTCAAATTTTGCTTAGGAAGGTATAGTTTAATCAATTCATTGCATGCTATAAATAGCTCAAAAGAAGGAAAAAAATAAGTTTTCTTGACTCTAGAAAACAAAACAAAAAGAATTAGCAATGTTTCAAAGAAGTCATAAAAAATTATTTTGGTCTTCTATTAGTTTAGTCCCATATAATTAACTCAAATTGTTCTATTTGGTATTGGATAAGCAATTCTCATAAATGCATCAGCTTTTATTTCATTTTTTTTTTTTTTGAGACAGAGTCTCAAAAGCTGTCACCCTGGGTACAGTGCCATGGTGTCACAGCTCACAGCAACCTCAAATTCTCGAGCTTAAATGATTCTCTTGCCTCAGCCTCCCAAGTAGCTAGGACTATAGGTACCCACTACAACACTGATTATTTTTTTTGTTTGTTTCAGTTGTCATTATTGTTTTAAGCTGGCCTGGGTTGGGTTCGAATTTGCCAGCTCAGGTGTATGTGGCCAGAGCCCTACCCAGTGAGCTATGGGTGCCGCCCTCCATCAGCTTTTTGATTAGACCCTTGGAAGTTTTTTCCCCCCCAGTCCTATGATATGATCCCCAAAGTTATCAGAAGCCTGTATTTAATAGTACTTGTTAGAGTCCTTTCTATAATTTTCTTAAAGAAGAAGCAAATTTTGGACTGTAGCTTATTATAATACCAGCAATTTCTCTTTTCTCAAGGTCTCAAAATAATGTAATAGGATTGCAGGATCAAATGGAAGGTCTAGTTTGAGTTCTTTTTGAAAAGAAAAGTTCTGTGCTTTTTGAGAAGAATCAGGGTAAAACATTGATTGTCCATGAATAATGACTTTAGAATAGCCATGGTTAAAGACATAATTGACAAAGGAATTGGGTTATTTCTGTGGCACAGAGCATTTTAACATAATAATCATAATTATTAATGATAACATATATAGGAGCTTAGGATGGAGGTGTGTTATGAGCCAAATTGTATCCCTAAGAATTCACGTATTGAAGTTCCAACCCCAGGACGTCAGCATGTAAATGTATTTGGAGATAAGGTTTTTAAAGAGATAATTCAGTTAACATGAAGTCATATGGTTGGGTACTATTTTAATATGACTAGTGTCTTTTCAAGAAGAGGAGATAGGACATAGATCCACACAGAGGGATGACCACATGGGCACACAGGAAGAAGATGGCTGTCCACAAGCCAACAACAGAGGTCTCAGGAGGAAAAAATGCTGCTATTACCTTGATCTCAGACTTCTTGCCTCTAGGACTGTGAGAAATAAAATGTATATTGTTTAAACTGCCTAGTTAGTGGTATTTGTTACAGCAACTTGAGCTGACAGATACAAAGAATATGTTACTTTGCATAGCAAGTTGCCAACATAAAATAATGGTGATATCCACACATAGACCAAACAGTATCAAACCTAAGTGCTTTCCTACAGAATGAGATATGGTTTCCTGTAGCACTGTTTATAATGAAAGAAGAGAGAGTGGGAGAAGGTGGGGGGGGGTGGCAAAGAGAGGCACCTGTTCAGGACTGGGCAAGTCAGAAAAAGGAAAGTGCTCCCCTCCACTGAAATCCACAACTTACAGAATTGCCTGGCAATGGTCAGATCTCAGGATGTGTTTTTAACTCCTGCTGATTTAGGAACTGGCTCCCAGCTGAGTCTCCACTGAGGTCACCACACTTGGGGATGGGATGGGACAGCCAGGAACATCACTGAAGATAGATGGCACTTATTGAGAACCACAGACTGTGATCAGGTGATGAGGAATTCAGTTTCTCTTTTTAGCTTCAAGAAGATGAGTGTATAAGTTTAATTTCAAAATAAACCCTCATACAAATATGAATACCCAAAATAAACTCTCATACAAATATAAAATGAATCTGAGTTCAACATTTTAGGTCATTAAATATAAAAGAACTAATGAGATGTCAATACTTATTCATAGCTACAAAGGAAATAAAATACCTAGGATTATATTTAACAAAGAATGTTAAAGACCCCACAAGGAGAACTACAAAACATGGATGAAAGAAATCTCAGATGGAAAAACACCTCCTCATGGATTTGTAGAATCAACATCATTAAAATATCCATACTACCCTAGATGATTTGCAGATTCAATGCAATCCAAATACCAGTGTCATATTTCACAGATCTACAAAGATAATAATCCTAAGCTTTCCTTGGAACCAAAAAAGAGCCCAAACAGCCAAAGAAATATTAAGTAAAAATAACAAAACTGGAGGTATCACATTGCCTGAGTTCAAATTATACTATAAGACTATAGTAACACAAAGAGCATGGTGCTAGTATAAAAGCTGTGACATAGACTGATAGAACAGAAGAGAGAACCCAGAAATAAAACCACCTATCTACAATCACCTAATCTTTGAAAAACCAGACAACAACATGCATTGGGCAAAGGAAGCCCCATCTAATAAATGGTGCTATGAAAATTGAATAGCCCCATACAGAAGAATCAAACTAGATCCCTGTCTCTCATCATATACAAAAATTAATTCAAGGTGTATTTAATGCTTAAATATAACTCATGAAACCGTAAAAATTCTAGAAGAACATGTAAGAAAAACTCTTTTATACATGGGCGTAGGCAAAGAATTTATAACTAAGACCCCTAAAGGCAAATATGTATAGCAAAAAAAAAAGAGAGAGAGAGAGAGAGAATTAAATGAAAACACTTCTGCACAAGCCAAGGAAATAATTAACAAAGTGAGTAGACAACCTATAGATTGGGAGAAGATATTTGCAAACTATACATCTGACAAAGGACTGATATCCTGTATGTGCAAAGAACTCAAACAAATCAGCAAGAAAAAAACAAATAACCCCATCAAAAAGTGGGCCAGTGACATGAACAGAAGTTTGTCAAAAGAAGATAGATGAATAGTTAACAAGCATATGAAAAAATGCTCAACATCACTAATTATCAGAGCAATACAAATTAAAACTACAATGAGATACCACCTAACCCCTATCTGAATGGCCATTATTAAAAGGTCAAAAAACAATAGATGTTGGTGTGACTGCAGAGAGATAGGAAGGGAGATACACTGTTGGTAGGACTGGAAATTAATACAACCTTTATGGAAAATAGTATGGAGAGTCCACAGGAAATAAATGTAGACATACCAGTAATCCCACTGCTGTATATCTACTCAAAGGGAATGAAGTCATTTTATCAAAAAGACACCTGCCCTTAAATGTTTATTGCGCTGCAGTTCACAATTGCAAACACGTGGAATCAACCTAAGTGCCCATCACTGATAGATGGGTACACATGGGCACAAAGCAATATAAAGGCCATGAAAAAATCAAGAAGGGGAGGATAGGTATGGGATAAAAACTTACCTGTTGGGTAAAACGAACACTGTCCTGGTGATGGGTACACCAACAGCCCTAACTTAAGCATTATACCAGATATTCATGTAACAAAACACGTGTACCCCTTAATTAATATTTTGAAATTAAAAAAGGGTGAAGCAAAAAATCTTATTCAAAAGAGAATTTGAGGATTGTATTTGTAGAGTTTTTTAGTTAAACTAGTGATTTTTTTTGTATTTCCTAAGAGATACAAACTGAGCGCTATAAGCTGAGAGATGCTAAGGAAACAAGACAGTAAACATACCCTTGGAGTTAGTATTTGACCTGATGAAATGGTTTGCATTGGTGTTGGACAAGAACCATTACACTGCTCTCAGCTCTCTACAGCTGAACCTCTACCCTTACAGAGTTGTAATGGAAGGTAGAAAGCCAGACAAAGGAACACTGGCCTAGAAAATCAACAACCTTCAGGAATAAAGACCTTACCCAGCTCTACACTGAGAAGACACCCCTGTATAGATGGGCCTTGGCTTATGATGGGGTTATGTCTTGGTAAACCCATCGTTAAGTTGAAAATATCAAGTTGAAAAATCACTTAATATTCTTAATGTACCAAACATCATAGCTTAGCCTAACCTACCTTAAACATGCTCAGACATTTACTTCAGGTAGGGAAAATCATCTGGCAATAGTCACAGTTAGAATATTTGTGACTTACCATTGTGATCCCACTGCTGACAGAGCTGCAGCTTGCTGAGAATACGGTATGGCTTTCTACTGAGTGGACTGTACTTTTGCACCACTGTAAAATTAAGTATCTGTAAGTGAACCATTGTAAGTTGGTGCCCTCTGTATATGAGGCTACCCTTCCCCATTCCCATCCTTATCTGTGGCCTACCTAATTCATAAAGAGGGTTAAGAAAGCTAACTTTACAAATGCAGTATATATTACAGTAAATACACATACTCTCCGTATTGGTGTCCATCCTGCCTAGTGGGCCTGCTGTCCTGCTCTTCATTCTCCAAACCACAGTGCAGGCTGCCCACTTTCTAGAAGCTTCCTTCGCTTGTGTCACTCCCCCACCTCTTCTTCCCTGTTGTTCTCACGCACACTCTATACCTTTGTACTGGAAATGTTTTTGCTTCCTGTTCAGTAGATCCTACAAGACCATGAGCTCTTTCCCGGCCATACCTGACCTATGTGAATCCCAGCTGTCAACACTGGGTCTGTCACAGAGTAAAAAGCTCAGTAAATATTTGTCTAGGTTAGCTGAATTTGAATTATTGCTCTTGTAATAGGCATAGGAAAATTTGATATTTCTATTCTGGTAAGTACAACTTAGGCAGGGCTGGAATTTGTGCAGTCTGTTAGGATGATGTTAATTCCTAAAGCAGATGTCAACAGCAGCCTCTTATGACAAACTGAGCTGTCAAAACCAGGCTTTAACACTTCCTAAGAGCATCAGCCTTAACCATCCTAAAGCTAGAGAATCACTCACTGCTTATATTTGTGCTTCCTGAAACACGTTTGCTCCAAATTTTACCTATCTCATGATAGTTAACAACTACCCTCCCCCACAAACCCCTTAAAAACAAAGTGGTTAAATATATTACATGTAATTGGGGATGCAAGTGCTTTCCTCCATGGCACATGTGGTACAGCTGTTTCACTAATTACTGATGGACTATGAACTAAAAAACTCCCCAGAATAATTTGCCCATGCATTTTAATGGGTACTGGAAACTGACTAAACCTCTTCCCTCAAGCAATATTTCTCAGCTCATGAAGTATTAATGCCTCCATCAAAGATGTATATCTACTTAAAAAACCTCTTGGAGGTGGAGGTTCCTGCCGAGCAAGGTGACATCTGCCACCATGGGGAATCATATTCTATTCAGAGCGTGCATGTGTGTGTGGTGCATGATTTACATATATGGGCCACCCCAGCCCTCTGAGCAGTAATGCCACATGACAAGCTGTAGTGCCCTATTATGCACAACAGTGAACATAATAAATTATGGAACGATTTAAGTTCTGTGGGCACAATCTGTATTGACAGAAGGGAGACACGTGATCAAAAGGCAGTGCACCTTGTAAATCATTGAAGGCACCTTCACTCACGCGTGAACACTGAAATGCCCTCCCCAAATGTGAAGAAACCTGTGTGAAGGTGTCACCGCCGTATAGTCAGTGCCACACAAAAGGGGGCAGATTCACAACTGGGGATTTAGTGCAGTGGGAGTTCAACAGTTGAATCCTAAGAGCAGATGAAAAGGACGCCCCCAATGAGTGGCACAGGGATGGAATATTGAAGCATGCACAGAAGTTCACTAACCACATCTTTGCAGGTGTATGTACAAATACAGGGACACTATGTGCCAATTTTCCCAGGACAATAGGATTGTCTTAGGATTCCCACATAGCTTATTATTTACCCGGGTTTTCAATTTTTAATTTAGTAATAAAATAACCACATGAAAATATGTTGGGAGGATGTTTGTACTTTGTACTTCTAGTGTCTGTCATGGGTGTGTCTAACAGCCTGTGAGAGGCATGTGCAGTGAACAGGAATCAGAAGGGCAAGCAGCATGGCGCAGCTTCTGATACCAGCCGGCATAGGCCACTTGTCTCTAAAAGAAAAAACAGTTGCCGAGAAATCATCAGCTTTTGCTTACAAAGTTCACAATTAAAATTTTAAGAACATGATGCTCAGAAATGAAAAATCAAGATTTACAGTGTTTGAAGCTATATGAAGATATTTTGAGAAGTATGATTTTTTTAGATCAAAAGGCTGTTGTCCTAAATCAATATTTTTAATTTTTATTTTTAGATCTTTTGCATGTATGTATGAAAGGTAAAGTAAAGCCATGTCTGTTATTATGTGGCCTCCATTTGCAGGAAAAGAACTACAAAATCAGTCAAATCATGACAGTTTTGGTGGGGGGAGGGGTTATTAGGTGCTTTAAATAGAAAATTAGTGAAAACAAATCATTTCAATTTTTTCATCTAATTCATACAGTCAATATAAACCTTTTAGATGTTTGTTGTATAGAAAGTAAAACATCTAACCTAATTCTGAATGTTACCATAAATTTAATTTGTAAACTGATATTGAAGATAAAAATAATTTTTTGTGATAAATATGAACACAAATTTTAGTGGAGTACAGATCATAGAAAACCCATATACTGACTAAAGTAAGAAATTATGGCACAGAATGCATTTAGTAGATAAGCAAAAAAATAATGACTCACAGTCAAGAAAAATTAGTCATTGAAATAGACTCACAAAGGACTCAGATGCTGGAATCAGCATCAAGGATTTTGAAATGCTCGTAAGTAACATGCTTCCAAAGTGTCAGGAGTAACTGAATTATTAAACATTAAGTGGACAGGTGAGAAAATTTTAGGAAAGATTTGAAAAGTTACACAAAGAATATAATGGAAATCTTAGAGATGAAAATTAAAATATCTAAAGTAAAAAGTTCACTGGGTAGATTTAACCGAAGATTGGCTAGAACAGAGAAAAGGATTAGTGATATTAAAGAAAAATCAATAGAAACCAAAGTGAAACACAGAGATAAAGATAAAAAAGATCACAAAAGAAAGGATAGAGTCTCAATGGCATGTACCTACAAGTGGCATCTCAGAGGCAACAGAAGAGGGACAAAATGGAGTATATAAATATTTTAATAAAATGAGGGAAGAGGAGGGGGTTGGGGGAGGGGAAGCTTGATGGAGGGAGGGTTAATGGTGGGACCACACCTATGGTGCATATTACAAGGGTACATGTCAGATCTACTAAGTATAGAGTATAAATGTCTTAACACCTCACAAGTAAATGAGGTGAAGGATATATTAACTGTTTGATGTAAGCATTCCAAATTGTATATAAAATCAGCACATTGTACCCCATAAATGCATTAATGTATACATAATCTATGTGTTTATGACTGAATAAAAAAATAAAATATGCACATATTTGTCAAAAGTTTACAAATTTTTTGAGGGATAAGAAATTACTTAATTACTTCAATACACACTGGTCAGGTGATGGCTACATTAAGGGCCTAGACTTCACCACTATGCAATATATCTGTGTAACAAAACTGCCTTTGTATCTCCTAAATCAATAAAAAATGTTTACAAATTTGATCAAGCTCATCAACCTACAAATTTAGGAATCACTCCACACCCCAGGTAATATAAATATATTTTCACCCCCAACTCCTTACCCTTCCTCCTCACCGAAAATATTATATCAAGGCAAACCAAATAAAACCTGCTAAAAACTAAAGTGAAAAACAATCTTAAAAACAGCCTTACATACAGGGAGCAGTGATAAGATCAAGTGCTCCCTCTTCAATAGCAACATAGAGACCAGCGAAAATGGACTGTACTGAAGTGCTGATAGAAAAGAAAAATGACCACCCAGACAGAATTGGATATGCAGAGGTTTCCAATAATGAAAATGAAATACATTTTCAATATATCAAAGCTGAGAGAGTTTCTCATCAGCAGACCTGCACTACAAGAAATGACAGAAGCACTTCAGGCCAATGAGCAAGGCTATCAGACAGAAATGTCCGTCACCAGGGAGGACGTGTAATGGGAAAGGTAAATAAGGTTGATAAATGTAAATTATCACCTTTCTTTCTCTTAAAAAATTCTTTTAAACTCTAACATTTAAAGATAAAGTAATAATGATGTGTGTAGGGATTATAACATTTTAAAGTAAAATATATGCACAGAAGCGGAGGGACAGGTCTATTTTAGCAGCAACCTATGTCCACTGCTATAGGTCATTACTTTACAGAGGCAGCGAGTGCTGTTCAGTTGGGTAAACTATGACTGGCAATGGATGGATGGATTTTACCCAGAGTAACCGCTAACATGTAACACAAAGATTCAGATAGAGTAGCAACAGAGTCACGAAAATGGAAAAATAGCCAATTAACTCCTAAAGAAAGACAATTCTAAATCTAATATCCTGATTGAAAGCTTTAAAACTTGTCTGGCTTTCTTTCCAAGCTACAAATGCTTTCTTCTTTTTATAAAATGTCCCATTTTAGTTAAATATGTGGAGGCATGTGGGTTTTTATTTGTTTATTTATTTATTTTAGAGACAGAGTCTCACTTTGTCACCCTTGGTAGAGTCGCCTATCACAGCTCACAGCAACCTCCAGCTCTTGAGTTTAGGTGATTCTCTTGCCTCAGCCTCCCAAGTAGCTGGGACTACAGGTGCCCACCACAACGCCTGGCTATTTTGTTGTTGTTGTTGCAGTTTTGCTGGGGCCGCATTCAAACCCACCACCCTTGGTATACGGGGCCAGCAGCCGACTCACTGAGCCACAGGTGCCGCCTGCGTGTGGGTTTTTAGTAAGACTATGCATTAGACAATACATGTATTGAACAAATTTGTCTGTCCAACAAGAACATAGGATGTCCATGCTTAACATTAGGCACTATGTCTGTTGGGTGACCAGAACCTTGCTCAAATTTTCCATTATCCTGAAATGATCAAGTCTCTTCCCTCTTCCTGCTACTGAGCATCACCAAGAACAGGCTGGGAGCTGACAGCTACCATCTTCTAAGAACCTGGATCTGAATGTCAATGCCTTTAAACTGAAAGCAAATGGAAATAATCTGCTCCCACTACCCGCCAGAGAAGTCGCCCTGTGGACTCACAGAGTGAGAAGTCATCAGTGACTTCAGAACACATTGGTTTGACTACACGTTTTCAGAGATGCTCACTCTAAAGACAAAAGAAACACCACAAAAATTTAAAACTCCTCTCCATACTATTCTGTTCACAATGATTATCATATTATTACCATTTCAATTTACCTATATTTCTTTCTTATAGTATATTATATTATATTATTATATTTTTAAAGTAAAATGTACGATTTTAATGTTGTATATTTTTCATGGAAGATTCTTGCATAGACCAATGTTTATTTTGTCATCTCCAAGACTCTTTCCACATTTACCAGTTTGTCCTCAGAATTTTACCATGACAACAGCCCTCTTTCCACTCCCATTTATTTATCTATCTGTTACTGGAATGGACTCATGAATTTCTATTTTTCCCAATGATTTGTAATTCACCATGATACCTAATTATTTTTGACCGCAAATTGTCCCAAATGTGGCTACTTGACCTGCTAAAAGCAGGCCCTGTGCCTGGTGGTATTCCTGCATCGTTTTTTTTTGAGTACTTCCTTATGCTTTGTTACAAGATGTTCTGGGATCATCTTGGGTGCACTCTGCCACATCCGGGATCAACCATTTCTCCAAGGAGCCCTGAGCTTTTGTAAATAAGTAGAAATTAATGAATCCTGCAGTATTTCGATTAAGTACCAAAAACCACACAGAAGGAGATGAGGGACAGACAATAACTAACTCTAGAAACTGGTGTGATCAACTTTGGGCCATAGATACACAACTCTGGGAAGGCTGGGTGGGCAGCATGTCAATGGAGCAGCTTTGCTTCTTTACCCTGGTAGGAAGGATATCAATAGATACATAGATGATAGATAGATAATAGGTGATAAATATTGACAGACACAGATGATAGGTGATAGAGGTACACACACCTCCACGCAGACCTTCATACACCTTCAGTATACCCACATACAGGCATAAATTCATGCACATGATTCAGAGGTCGTGAATTTACCCTGACACTTCCAATTCTTGCCTCTGACATTCCATAGTTGTAACTTCCAATCTTCCACAATGAGAACCTGACTCCCAACCACATTGGCACTTTGGCTTATTTACTGAAACTCACTATAATCTAAAATAATTTCAGAGTTGCTTTTTCCAGGCTTCTAGAAAAATCAAACTTCCTGAAAGAGATTAGCTTCTAAGTGGCATGCACCTCTTCCCTCTGTGTTCGTAGAGCGTGGACCTATGACCCATTACTGATGGCAACAGTTTCTAGGATGCATTATTGTTTGTCTCCCATAGCCTTCCATGTAGTTCTGGGATTTATTTGAAATTCTGCAGGATTCATTAGTTTTCACTTGTTTTTAGTTTTACTTTCCCACAACTTCCCATCCTTGTTTATTTCTTCTTAGTTTTTATTTTTTTTATTTATTTTTATTTTTTTTTTTTGAGATGGAGCCTCAAGCTATCCCCCTGGGTAGAGTGCCATGACATCACAGCTCACAGCAACCTCCAACTCCTGGGCTCAAGTGAGCCTCCTGCCTCCACCTCCCAAGTAGCTGGGACCACAGGCGCCTGCCACAATGCCCGGCCATTTTTTGGTTGTAGCCATCATTGTTGTTTGGCGGGCCCGGGCTGGAGATTCAAACCCGCCACCTTAGGTGTACGTGGCTGGCGCCCTAGCAGATTGAGCCACAGGCGCCGAGCTGATTTCTTCTTAGTTTTTTGAATGTATAGAATCTTATGGTGCTTCCAAAAGTCAAAATGGTTAAAAAAAAAAAAAAAAGTACAATCGGAGAAATGTCCCTGCCTCCAGCACACCATTTCTCTCCTCAACCTTGCTTTTGTTTCTTTTTCTGGTTTATCCTCCTTTTTAAAAAGATAAGCATATATTTATAGTTTTAACCCCCTCTTCTGACATAAAAGGAGTAGATAACACTTGCTCTTTAGCACCTTGCATGTTTCATTTAAGACTGTCTCTCGACAGTCACTGTATTCTTTCAAAGAGATCTTCCTCATTCTTTTTTACAAAGGCATATTACAACATTGTGTGTTTATTCCACAGTTTATGCAACTAATTTCCTATGTATGGTAGTATCCAATATTGGGCAGTTACTAACAATGTTGTAGTGTGAGCTTCATATATATATATTTGTGTGCATGTTGTAAGAGGTGACAAATTCATTGTTAATGGAAAAACACAAACTCTGTAAAATAACCTAATGTGGTTTATTCTGAGCCAATGTGAGTGAGTGCAGCCTTGGAAAACACAGTCTCAGAGGTCCTAAGAAAGTGCAGCCAGTGCAGTCAGGTTACTGTTTGGTTTTATACATTTTAGGGAGATAAGAATTACATGTAAAATCATAAATCAATACTTTGGTTTAGCTCAAATAGGTGGAACATCTTGAAGTAGGAACTTGCAAGTCATAGGTTACTTAGGTGAGTTTAGGGATTGTTTAGTTGGAAATTGGTTGACAGTATTAAGATTTGTTTAAAAATTTTGAATGAGTAGGAAGGAATGCTTAGATTAAGACAGGATGTGATATCATACTAGAAAAAAAGAAAAAGGAAGACCTGCTTAACAAGATTTCATGAATAATAAGGAGGGACTTCAACCTTGCCTTGCATGTTCTTGGGTCTTGTTTATAATTAGGCATCTTATTGCCACAAAGACTCTGTTTTGTCAGTTTTATAATCTCTATTTTAACATTAATGCCAGTCCATTGTTGTCTCTAAAAACTCTAAAAGGGAGGGAGTATAATAAGATGTGTGCGACCTGTCTTCTTGTCAGGGCTAAGAACTTAGTTTTAAGTTTTTTCTAGAGTCCTTAGAAAACCCTAACCCCTCCCACTACTGACTAAATGGACACCCCCACTTGGCCAATGAGACCCTTTCTAGAAAAACCTGAAAGCTGACTTACCAGCCGTGTTTAGAAGGAAGGTTGGACACACCTCCATTGTACACCCTCCCTTTTGTCTAAAGCAGTAGTCCTCAACCTTCCTAATGCTTCTAATGCTGTGACCCTTTAATATATGGGTGTGGGGACCCCCAACTATAAAATTATTTTTGTTGCTACTTCATAACTGTAATTTTGCTACTGCTATGAATCATAATGTGAATATCTGATATGCAGGATGTATATTCATTGTTTCAAAGGGGTCGCAACCCACAGGTTGAGGACCACTGGTCTAAAGACTCATTGAAAATCACTGACCCACAGATTTACTTAATGTGTGTACATGGACGCCTTGAGGAGACCCAAGATGCAGAGGAAGTTGTCTACTTTTTTGCTTAGCTTCAACAAAGTATAAACAGCTGTGTAGAAATATGATTGGACAGAAAGGGTATGACCTTATGTTAATAAATGGCGTGGGAAAACACAGCAAGGCCTGTCTGTCTAAATTCTTCTTGGCCTCTTTAAGCATTTATTCCTTTCTTCTGGGTGTGGGGCGTGTCATTCTCTGTAATGGGGGTCTTATAACTTACAGTCAAAAAAGGTATATCAGATAATTTCTTTATGAACAATTTCTACATACAATAATTTTAGGTTTTATGGTTGGCTTTTAGGAAAGGGGGTTCTTGCTTCTATGACATGCGCTGTGGAAGAAGGAATCTAGATTCTGTGCCTAGCCTCAGGGAAGAATGGGACTGACAGGCAGGAGGCCAAGGGAAAGTCAGAGAAAAACTTTGCTTCCCAGGCCACTTCTAAAGTGTTCATTTGTTTTCTGAGCTCTAACAACATAATGGTTAACCAGAATTAATGTTAAAATAGAGATTATAATACAGACAAAACATGCTCTTTATGGCAATAGGATATTAAATTATAAACAGGACCTAAGTCCATACAGGGCAAAGTTTAAGTCATTCCTATAGGCTATCAGTTTGATTAACAGATTAGAGTCAGTTCTGTATCTTAACTTAAAACATTCCTTTCTACTAACTCCAGCTTTTAACCAATTACAAATTGAGGAATTTCTCACCTATAACCTACAACCTGTAAGTTTCTGCTTCAATGTATCCCTCTTTTCAGGCCAAACCAATATCTTCCACGTGTGAACTAAAATAAAATCTTAAGGTGCTCCTCTCTCAGTGACTGATGGATTGGACCCCTTCTGAATGGCCGAGGGGATCTCTAAAACTGAGCTGCTGTGCTAAGAAAAGATATCAGACTTGCTTCATTATGCACAGATCCCCTTCTTAGAGATGTCGTCTGTGACTCACTAAGAGGTCTAAGGTTATGCAAGACATACCTGCAAGTCCTCAATAGACACAACAAATCATGTGAGTCTGTCTCTAATTAACAGACCCTCTACCTTAAGCATGTTTTCTTAAAGCCTAATTATTTCAGCCAATTTTCATATAAAGAATCTTAAACTCACCTATAACCCGTGGGGCCCTGCTTCCACATGTCTCACCTTTTTGAGCTAAACCAATGTCTGTTTCCATGTATTGAATTATGACAGCACCTGTAATTCCTATTTCCCTAAAATGTAAAAAACCAAACTAGAACCCCACCACCTCAAGTCCACTTGCTCCAGTCTTGATTTCACCTTCAGTTCCTGTCTCCCTAAAATGGATAAAACCAAACTGTAACTGGACTGTGTCAGGTGCACTTTCCCAGGACCTCCTGGACTTTGTTTCCCTGGGCTGTGGAACTCATATCAGAATAAATCTCTTTAAATTATCTTACAGAGTTTGGTTTTTTTCTATTACTAATATAAATGTCATTTATTTTGACAGTAATTTTGAAATATAGATTCACAAGAAGTTGAAAAAAAGTGTGTAAAGAAGTACAAGATTGAGAGCACATGTAATGAGGATAAGAGGGAGTCGGTCAGACTAAGGCTGACATGAAACAGCTTTTCTTGTTGGTTTAGGTCCTATGTGACCTTAACCTCCTGTCTCCCATTCTTATTGTTTTGTAAACTTAGCTCCCACACCAAAGATGCCCATCTTGAATAGTTTAGGAGGATTGATTTAGATAATTAACTTTTAATTGAAAGTGATAATAGGTCACAGAGTTGTGCTGATTATTATTTAAAGTATGAGTTAATGTGGTTTTTGACTTGAATGTTTAGGTATAAAACTGTGCTTCTGGAAATAGAAGATCAGAACCGTCTTGGAGAGGCTACTCTCACTGTTCTCCAGAATCACTGGCCTTCTGACAAAGTTGGGTGGACCTGTCCCTGTCTGGGCATGCTGGCTGACAGCGAGAGGTGCTGGACCCTCTTCGTCTGGTAACATTTTGAGGACTATAGCAAATTTTATCTTTTCCAATGTCTATCTAGTTGTTCCTAAACCATTTATTAAAAAAGATAATCTCAGCCTCAGTGATGTGACATAACACCTTCATCCTAGTCTAGATTTCTATCTGCAGTTGGATCCATCTGTGGACTTCTATTCCACTGATCTGTCTGTTCACGTGTCTGTATTACACTCTTAATTATGGAAATTTTTTTAATATGCTTTAAGATCTGAGATCTTGCTGGTATAGAGACATTCTGACCCAGAATAAAATTTGATATCTACTTTTGTATGTATCAAGAGTGTCCTATGAAGTAGCTAAGGAAATTTCACCCCCAAATATGACTATTATGAATATTTTGAATTAAAGGCCATTCCAGATCAGAAGCATTTGGAAAGGGCTTTCCCTCTATCTACATAAAGCCAGACTGATGTGATCAAAGATCAAAATCAAGGAGGAAACTGACTTTCTTTCCTCTGACTGTTATCTCAATATATTGCTGGAAAGAAGATCATGAATATTATCAAACCTGGCTCAAATCACTTAAAACATGATACCTGTCCCTCAGGCTAATTTACACATCAATCTGTTCCCCCCCTATCTATTCATCCTCCCCAACAACCACTTATTGCACCTTTCAGGCATTTATAAAGGCATCTGACCATCACTGAGACATTGGGTAGTCACTCTTGTGATTCTCCCCATGTGCATGGTATTGGAATTAAATATTTCTCTTATTTATCTGCCTTAATTGTGAGTTAATCTTGCAGTGAACTTTTGAGAAAAAGAGCAGGTTTCCCCTCTGCTCTACACCTGTTGTTGTGTTTTAGGGATTTGGGGGTATAGATTTCAAATATTTCATGCTCATTTTATTCTAAGTAATTAATTTTTTGGTTATAATTATAAATGACATTATATATCTTTCAACATTATTCCCAACAATTTTCCTACATTATATCAGGTAATTATATCTAATATAAATAAATGCTATTTTTTTCCCTTTTTAATTTTCTATTTTGAAATAATTACAGAGCCATAGGAAGTTGCAAAAATAGTACAGAGAGACCCCATTTACTCCTTTCATCTAATTTCCCTGATAACATCTACCAAAGTAGAGTACAATCTCAATACCGGGCAAGTGGCATTGGCACAATCCATAGACTTATTCAGATTTTTCCACTTTTCCATGTACTTCTTTTGTGTGTGCAGGTATGTGTTTGTCTGTGCATGTACAGTTCTATGCAATGTTGTCATGTGTAGATTTAAGTAACAACCATACAGTCAAGATACAGAACTGTCTCATCACCACAAATAGTCTTTTATGGTAGAAATATTATTGGATGAAGAGGGTCCCGCTGCCAGTCGGCCAATATGCAGAGACAGGGACAGACCCACCAAACTTTATTTCACCAACCTTTATTTGTCAGAAAGCAAATTCTGGAGAACAGTGAGAGTACCTCTCCAAGACTCTTCTATTTCCAAAATCACAATTTTATAGATAAAATTTAAAAGAAAGAACTGTGCTAATCCTTATTTGAACAATAATATTTAACACTTATTTTAAACAACAGTAATCGCCATAAGTCATGACCATTTATAAACAATAATTGACATAACTCATGACCCATATAACAACATTTCAATCAAAAAGTTAATTTCCTAAAATCAATCGCCCTAAAGTACTCAAGGTATACATTTTTGAGTTAAAGCCAAATTTCCAAAACAACAAAGATGGAAGACGTGAGGACCTAAACCTGTCGGACCAGCTGTGTTGTCTCAGCCCTGGCCCGACTGACTTCACCTTATTGTTACTATACCTACTCTCAAACCATCTGCCTATTTCCTGCCCCTTCTGCCCAGAAACCATGATATACACACAGTGCTCCACCCAGCAACAGCAGAATGCACATTCTTCTCCAGTGCACATGAAACATCCCCTAAGGTAGATCACAGGTTAGGCCACAAGACAAATCTTAACAAATGTAAAAAGATTAAAATCATATCAAATATCTTTTCTGACTCTGATGGAATGAAATTAGAAATCAATAGCTCAAAGGAAACTGGAAAATTTAAAAATATGTGGAATTTAATCAGCACACTCTGAACAGCAATGAGTCAAAGAAGAAATCACCAGGAAACCTAGAAAATACCTTGAGACAACTGGAAAGGAAAGCACAGCAGGCCCAAACTTATGGGATGTAGCACAAGCAGTCCTACAAGGCAAGTTTATAGCAGTAAATATCTGCACTAAAAAAGGAAGAAAATTTTAAATCAATAACCTAACTTTACACTTTGTCAAGGAACCAGAAAAAGAAGAAGAAACTCAATCCAAAGTTAGGAGAAGGTAGGAAACGACAAATATTAGGGCAAAAATAAATAAAAAAGAGAAAAGTAAAAAAGATATAATGATCAACAAAGCTAAAAGTTAATTTTCTAAGAGGTCAACACAATTGACAAACCTTAACTAAATGAAAGAGAGACGACACAAATAGCTAAAATCAAAAATGAGAGAGGCTATTACAACCAATGCTACAGAAATAAGTGGTATCCTAATAGACCTTTATCAGCAATTCTGTGCTAGCAAATTGGATAACCTAGAAAAAATAGATACATTTCCAGAAACATATAATCTACCAAGATTGAATTGTGAAGAAATGAAAAATCTGAACCAATCTGTAACGAGTAAGGAAATTGAATAGGTAACAAATAAAGCTCTCAAGAAAGAAAAGCCCAGGACCAGATGACTTCACTGGAGAATTCTGCTAAACATTTAAAGAGCTAACATCATCCTTCTCAAACCCTGAATGGCTTTAGCTGTTCCAGCCTGCTCACTTGTCCTCAGGATAACTGTAGAATGTGCTGAGAATGCACCCAGAACAGCCTGGGTTTTGTCCTTGTCCCCTCTAGACCAGAGGGTTCTGCAAAGTTTTTGCTCAGTGATCTATTTCTCCAGGGTATAAAAGCCTACAGCAGACTGCTTTCAAGTCTTCCAGCTATGATGCAAAGTCGAACGTACGTAGTACTCAGATGTGACTCTGGCCACCGTGGGCAGCTTTCTGAGCCTTGGGAGACTGGCTGGCCATTGATGCTAAGGCTTCTGTTGGTTCTCACTGCCTATCTGTAAGCAAGAAACTTGCTCTGCATGACATGTGTGTCTGTCTCACATGAGTTATATGTGTACTATAGCAACAGGGTTTGTGCATAACCTCCTCCTAGATCTAGAAACCTAAGCAGAAAATGGTAAGGTGTTTTTGGAGTCCTACCCATGCACAGTATCAGGGAGATGTTTGGAGTCTTCCTCTGGAAGTGAAATCTGTTTAACGCCACAGACCAATATTTCCCATGAATATTGATATTAAAAACATCAACATCATTAGTGAATTCAACAATACTACATATTCTAAATGGACTATACCCTATGACCAAGTGGAATTGTTCTTGAAATAACAGAACGACTCCACATATGAAAATAAATCAATGTAATATACCACATTAGCAGAATTAAAAAGGATACACAATCAACCCAGTTGACACAAAAAAGGCATTTCATGAAACTCAACACCCTTCTATGATAAAAAGCATTCAACCAACATGGAAAAGAAGGAAATTACCTAAACAAAAAGGCTACATACAAAAAGCCCACCCAAAATTATACTCAGTGGTGAAAAACTAAAAGTCTTGATTTGCATTTCTCTAATGATTAAAGATGGTGAGCATTTTTTCATATATCTATAGGCCGCATGCTATATGGTCTGTCTAACAAGGGTGCAAGTGAACTTTTTTAGAACTAGAGTATAAATGTTTTGACACAATGACTAAGTAAATGACAATAAGTCTATGTTAACGAGCTTGATGAAAGTATTTCAAATTGTATATGAAAACACTACACTGTACCCCATGTTTGCATTAATGTATACAGCTATCATTTAATAAAAAGTAAAAATAAAAAAAGAATATTCAAAAAAAAAAAAACTAAAAGTCTTTCCCGTAAGCCAGAAAGAAGGCAAGGTTGCCTACTCTTCACCTCTTCTAGTGAACACAGTACTGGAAGTCTTAACCAGAACAGTTATCCAAAAATACTTTAAATTCCACCCAAAAAAGCCCTGTTGGAGTGAATAAATAAATTCAGAAAAGTTGCAGGATATAAAACTGACATCCACAAATCACTTGTGATTCTATACAGTAATAATGAATAATATAAAAACAAAAATTAAGAAAACTATGCTATTTGCAATGCCATCAGTAGCCAAAAGAATTGCCAACTGGATCTTCAGGAGATACCTGCACGCCCATTTTACCTGCAACATTATTGACAGTAGCTAAGAGGTGGGAGCAACATAGGTGTACAGTGATAAATAAATGCATAAAGAACGTGTATCATATACATAGAATAAAACATTACTGCCTTTAAAAGGAAGGAAATTCTGAAAGGTGCTACCAGATGGATGAACTTTGAGAGCATTATGCTAAACGAAACGAGCCAAGTACAAAAAGACAAAAATGAGTACTGCATGATTTCACTTCTATTAGGTATCTAAAATAGTCAAACTCACAGGAAAAGAAAACAGAAGGGTGGTTGCCAGGGGCTGGAGGAAAGGAGAGGAAAAGGGAGCTGTAGGCTGGGTACGGAGTTCAGCTTTGCCTGATAAACAAGTCCTCGGGATCTGTGGTGTGAACAATGCATATAGTTAACACCATTGAATTGTACACTTAAAAGTGGTTAAGATGATGAATTTTCTTAGATATTTTTTTCATCACAGTAAAAAGAGGTTTGGAACTTCAGAAAGAATGATTGAATAGGTAAAGATAGGTAATGATTGAATAGGTAAATATAATAGCTGTTCTCCTCATGAATTTCTCAAATAATATGAGAGAGTTGAAACAAAATATATGAGAATATCTGCCGTGTACTCAATGTGTGTAGAATAAATATTTGAGATAATTATTTTTCTTAAATGGAAATGGTAAAGGGACTTACATAGAAATTAGGTTTCAGTACTTCACTCAAACTGAACACATTAATGAGAGTAAGTTGTGGTAAATTGTGTATATATGTTATAATACCCAGAAGAAGTGACCAAGAAATGTATACAAAGAAATGTACTGAGGAACACTATAAATAAAATATATAATCCTGTAAAATCTTTAAGCAACCCACATATAGCTAGACAAGAAAAGTGGAAAAGAAGAATGAGAAACAGAGGATGCAAATAGAAAATAATAGGAATAAATAATAAAATGGCAAACTTAACTTCTGATAGACCAAGAATCACTTAGGCTAAACATACCCTTTACAAGACAGATTGGCACAATGGATTTAAAACCATGACTCAACTATCTACTGTCTATAAGACACCCCCTCAAATGCAATGACAAAGATAGGTTTCAAATGAAAAGATTGGAAAATATAAATTATGCTGACATTATGCAAAAACAAAACCAAAAGTTGCTAGATTAAGAGCAGATAAAGTAGACCTCAGAACATAGAAAATTACAAGGAAAAAATAGGGAATGAATCTACCAAGAGATGTGTAAGAGCACATCACATATTATTGGGATAAATGAAAGAAGTTAAAAATAATTGAGGGGTATTCATGCTCCTGGATCAATATTCTCCAATTTAATCCATTCGTTTGATGCTACCCCAATCAAAATACTAGTGGTTGGCTCGGCACCTGTGGCTCAAGTGGCTAAGGCGCCAGCCACATACACCTAAGGTGGCAGATTCAAATCCAGCCCGGCCCGCCAAAACAACAACGACAGCTGCAACCAAAAAATAGCTGGGCGTTGTGGCGGGCGCCTGTGGTCCCAGCTACTTGGGAGGCGGAGGCGGGAGACTCACTTGAGCCCAGGAGTTGGAGGTTGCTGTGAGCTATGATGCCATGGCACTCTACCCAGGGGGATAGCTTGAGGCTCTGTCTCAAAAAAAAAAAAA